>JAYMFT010351674.1:0-38922 GCA_038088735.1 Panulirus argus
CTTTGTTCTTGAAGTCAGTTTTGAATATGTTTAGATAAGTATTGAGTTGATTAGGTAATTCTTTCTTCATTCTTAATCATCTGTAATCTTGAAACAAATTTTTGCTTGTAAACTTTTGCTTATATATTTTTGGAAATAATATCCATGGTGTTAACTAATCACACTGTTGAATTCGCTCGTCAAAGTCTGTAGGAGCTGTGCTCCATACTCTTTTATAAAGTCTGATCTGCTAAATAAATTCAAATTCAAAAATCAGGGAGTGGTGGTGATAAGGAAGGGTGTGGTAGTAGTTAGGGAGGCAGAGAAAACCCTCCGCAGGATCAAGCAGACGAGGACCCTAATCTGCTGTAATATATATAGTTCCTGGACTCCTTTTATGGGGCTCCTGCACCATCAATATCGTTCTGTAATCAGAAGTAGCGAAATAGAAAAAAAAAAAGCCATCTTGGCCATTAAAGTCGCAGGGTTTTCCGACAAAATGAGTTTCCCCCTCATTACATTCCACAGGGGGCAATAGAATGTCAAAATAGCCATTTTTTTATTATTCTCTCAGTGCTTTTGACAGGTATTTATTAAAATCCAACAAACTCGATAACATTTATGTTACAGCACAACAAATTTAACATATAATGCCTTCTGTTTTTGAAAAGCAATTGGATAAGAATAGATGAAATGCGTATTTCATGAAACTATGGAAAAAGACTTCTTGTAAGGTATTATTCACAGAATGTTACACAAACCCAACATGTTGAATTTCTACATAGGTAAGGATTTAGTGCCAGCCAAATTTGTTAAGGGCACATAATCAATAAATAAGATCCATGCAGACGAAATATTTTAAACAAAATATGGGTAAATTCATAAAAAACTAGAAGACGGGAGAATCTTTGAAAAGAAAAAATCTTTCAGTTAATTGATCGTCTGAACTTTCTCCATCGTCATTTTTTTTCGTCACAATGCCTGTTTCTCCTTTTCTCAAACAACTGTGTTCTCAAATACATATATCTCAAACATAGAAAGTTGATTTTAGAATGATTTTTATTAGAAAATTTCCATGTGTAACTAAGCTAATGGCAATATCTGTGAATGCGATTTTGATCACAGATTCATATCCGGATTCATAGGGTAACAACACGAACGCCGAAAGTTGGAACATGGAAACTGTGTTGTCCAATGATAGGCATATTAAGTAGCTAATATTAATAAGTTTTAGACATTCTACGTGATTAGTACAACCAGTACAAGTGAACTACGATGAAATAAAGCGACGACGGAAGACTTCCTTTAGCTCCAGCCATAAGGCCAGCCTGATATCTTCACGTGGATTGCATTTCGAAGCCTTGTCGATGAACTAAATATTGCTAACGATGGTGGTACAGTTGCTCCGGTGTGTTTCTAACGGTGCTGGTCGTGGCCTGAGGGCCATGGCAGGTGCCCGGACCCAGGCCTGGCTCTCCCCAGCCCTGCTCACCAGGCCGGCCTCTACCCCAATCACAGGTACCTCGAGACATTAGGGTCACGGGTGAATTGATTTTGTGTAAGTTCAGTTTAGCTCCGAGCTGCTATAGCTTAGGATGTTGAGTCGTTTTGCTCGCCAGTGCAACTGTAGTGTTTAGAGAATGACTTGGGGAATTGAGTGTTGTTGATTGGTAATGGGGTTTAATGTAACATCAGGGGAAAATGTGGGTTTATTAAGTAAAAAAGTCGGTAATACACTTTTTAAAGAAATCTACTAAACATGAAAACTTCATGTAGTAGTTTGCAGTGTAGATTAGAAACCTATGAAAACCTCATGTAGCAGCTCAAAATGTACATTAGAAATATATAGTAAAAGGTGAGGATGATCAGGACTTCATCAGAAATAGTGAGGATTACTAGGTCCTAACCTTGATTTTCAGAAAGATATCTAAGAGAATCTCTCATGCATGCAGGACATTGCTTCAGAGACGTTTTTAAGTTTTCAAAACTTTCATTTTTTTGTATAGTGTATACTAAAAATAGAAATAATTTATATTTCTGATTTTTTATTAAGATATTTCATTTTCTTTCTTCAGTAATTGGGTTATTTTTACTTTAAAATGCAAGAGAAACAACTTTTAGCTTGTGGCAATAACTAAACGTGATTAATATGCAATACATTTGTCATTTTTAGGGTGTGAGCAAAAGCGTAGTTATGCAATGCGGATGGAGACAGTAGAATATGGTTTAATTTGGCGTCGTCCAACTCGCGTGCCATCATGGCAGCCAGAGAAGTCTGGTGACTTGGAACATCACGTGGACCCAGATGAGACGCAGCCTGTCCTCAGCTTACTTCCTGGCAAGAGTGTGCTTGACCAGTAAGCATTCATGTTTTCTGAATTACGTAGGATGGCATGAGAACACAATTTGTTTGGTAAAAGTAAAAAACTCAAAAGTTAAGATGAGAAGAAAAGGTGTGATAGGTGTTTCTTGGTGCAGACAGCTAACGAATTATTTGCAAATGTGCTAAGATCATAAGGTCTGTATGAGCCAGCTTCCTTTATATGGGTAGAAGCATATTTTTAATTTTATACATAACCAATTGTCTTGCTTTAGTGAGGCAGCATTAGGAACAGATAAATAGTGACCTGATTTGCACACATCAGTTTTGTTGCTGTTATGTTCAGTGCACCAAACCTAGATCCCACTATCTGTAGCCATGCCCCACAGACTATTTTTTTGTTTACTTTGTTTCGTATGTTCTACTTCAGCCCATTGAGAGCACATATACTCCCGTTTATCATATTGATGCAATCCATTCTGTCCTATGCACTTCTTTTGCCCTTTACAATTTTCATACCACAGCAACCCAAAGCTCCTTTGGTGTTTAAGGTTCTGGAAAAGATTTTTAGAAAATATTGGATAACTTTTCTGGCAGAGAAATCACCTAAGTGAGAGACAGCTTAGTTTTAGGGAAGGGAGGTTGTTTGTAACTAACCTCTTAGAGTTCTGTGATAGAGTAAGCTCAGTCTTGGATGAAAGGCAAGACTGGGTGGACTGTTTCTTAATCTAGACTACCAGAAAGCATTTGACACTATATATCATGGGAAGCTGATTAAGAAGCTGGATCACCCATCAGAAATAAGGGGGAGACTCTGTCGGTGGATAGAAGTTTACTGTAGTGGGAGGGAACAGAGGATGCTTGTTAGAGGAGCCTTTTCCATATGGGTTGAGGTGACCAGCAGAGTATCACAGGGTTCGGTTCTGCAACCATCACTCTTCTTGATCTGTGCAAATGACTTGCTGAAGGTTTTGACTCCTATCTAAATATGTTTGCAGATGATGCAAATGTCATAAGGGAAATGAAGAGTGAGGAGGATTGCATTAGCCTACAAGGGGTCCTAAATAGAGCCCAAGTTGGTTAAAAACTTGGTTGATGAAGTTTAACCTGAGCAGATGGAAAGTAATGAGGATGGGAACAGCTTTAGTAAGATATTATCTATCCTGAAATAAGCTTCAGGATTCAATGTGGGAAAAGGACCTGGGAGTTGACATCGGCCCTTGTCTTTCCCCAGAGTCCAATATTAGGAGAATAGTTAAGGAGAAAAACTGTTTGCTGGCAAGTGCCAGAATAGCCTTCAAGTATATGGATAAGGAAATATTTAGCAAGTTATTAATTTCCTACATAAGTGAAAAACTAGAATATACTTCTTAGCTTTTGTCACTGCACTTAAAGAAGCACAAAGAATATAAGAGAAGGTCCAGAGGAGTGCAACAATGGTGGAACTAGAATTAAAAATGCTAGAGTCTTTAAATTTACCTACCTTGAAGGAAGAAGATTGGGGAATGATCTGCTCACAACCTTTTTAACTATGTAGAGCAGAATGATGATGTGGACAGTAGAGAGTTCTTCAAGAGATGTAGGGATAGAGCAACCAGAAGTCAAAACATAAAGTAGGTAAGAAAAGTTAAAAACAATGTAAAAAATACTTTCACAGTATAAAAATGGCAGATGAATTGAATGGAACGACTGAGGACATGGTGAATGTAGATGGCATAAGTTGATTTATGAGGTTGTATAATAGTAGAGAATGTTCAAGAGATGATGCCCCATGAGTGTAAAACTCCGTCTGAATACAGGACACAAAGGTAGTTACCCCATCCCTTTTTCTCCTTAGTGGTCTCCTGATCCCTGCCTTTTCCCTCCACTTCTGACACATAAATCCTCTTGATTAGTCTTGTTTGCTTGTTTCACCATACAGTGCATCCTTGCCTTATTGAAGAACACTGTTTATATTGGAAATTGGCTTTATTAGACAACCAAAGCCTGATTGGACTGTTATCATAATTAGTATAAGGTCTTTAGACAGAGGTTTTTATTTTAATTCCTGGTTTATTCAGGAGCCAAAAATATTTTAACTGAGTTATTAAGATTTCTGTTGCAGGACCACACATACAGGTCAGATGAATTCCTCATGGGTTCTTCTCACCTCAGTATCAGATTTACCTTAGGAAGTGGGTATCACTGTGCATCCTGCCTTCTAGGTGCATACAATTATAGCTGTAAATATTTTTTTGGATTAGTACCCATGATTAGAGACTCATAGCTAGGTGGACATAATGTTAACCACAGTGTACTGTTTTGTATCATAGATGAAAGAAACAGGTTTACTCCAACCATGCATGCTAAATACCATGCTTCTATTTTGGGGATTGAGAAAAGCATTATCTTACAGGGTTGATGATGTGACAAGACAACTCTTGTCTTTGAAATTTGGAAGTCACAAGGAATTCATGAAGGTTAAGCGCTACGAGACGTTAAGAAAAATTCAAAGACACCAGTATGACACAGGGTCTTTAGAAGCAACGAGTATGTATGTTAATTAATTCTTAGTTGCATACATAGTTATGGTTAAATAAATTAGTTTTAATATAAGTACGAGAAATATTTTGATTATCATGCTTTTTGTATTAAGGGTTAGATTGTAACAGTTATGAAAGAAACTTTTATTTCTTTAGAGTAGTGGCAACTATGACTCAGTTTCAGATATGTGGTGTACTTTACTGACTTAGCAAGAAATTGTCAATTTCTTTGTTGTAAATATTGCATCCTTCATTCAGAGGAAGAGATTGTTTAATCGTATAGGTGCTATTCTTTATTTAAGAATTACACTGGAATTGCAGTTAAGGATCCTGTATCTTTAAAGTAAGTCTCATGAAAAGTCTATGTGGCCATTAACATAAGAGTTGTGCCCATAAATGCCTATGGCAAGATTTATTGTATGTTAGGTGAAGATGACTGAAGACAATGTAATGTTCTCAGAAGCTTAACTAGAATCCATCTGCCTTTCATTAACTCATCTCCCAGGTCTACTGTATGCAACCTCTCAGGTCACTCATAAATATCTTAAATATTAAATAGTGCCGCTATTAAATATATATTATTGGTCGACAGTTAGTTACCCTGTATAGGTATCAGATTTTATATAATTATTGATCTTTGTTACTTAAGAGATATGTGGACCAGTTTCACCTAAAGTATTCTTTATGTGAAGAAGTAAGGTGAGTAGATAGATTCATAGAAATTTCTCATTTTAAAAGATTTCCCATTCTGATTGCTCTTTCTCAAGTTTTATCAGTGTTATAGTTAGATAACTCTCAGAAGAATACTTTGAGGTACAGTGACTTAATTATGTGATTATTCTTTCTGGTAGGTTATTTCATTGACAAATATCATATGGGATGTAGGTAGATAATATAGAGCATTTTCATGACATTAACCTGAAAGGGATTTTGGAATAGCTGTTCATGGTGAGTAAGTGATAAAGGAGAGTGCATTAATAATTAATTTTTTTTTACAGTTGCAATGCTTACGGTAAAAATTCGGAATTTGCAACGAATTACTTATATTACCAAAAAAAGGACTTCAGAGAGGGTGCAGCTGCTAGAAATGATTGATCGTAGGAAGAAACTGCTGAAGAACCTTAGGCGGAAGGACTACAAATGCTTTGAGTGGCTTATTGAAGAACTGGGCATCTTGTACAGACCACCCCCAAGGTGTGTTTTATGGTTTTTGATACCAGTTTCATAATATCAAGGTAGGCAGTGTAAACAAGTAATACCCTTTTTTTTGTATATTGTTATTACATATAACCCCAGGACCCCTTTTGTAGCTTGTGCAGCATTACAGCTGTGCTACAGTCACAAACAGGGAAATGATGGACTCCTGTAGAATAAAGAAGTGACACGATTTTTATAAAAATGGCAGGGCTAGTGCATAATGCTTACTGCTTACCTTGCTTATTATTCTTCTCCACAGTGATACCTCAAGAATAGTTTTCTGTTTGCATTTCTTCAGAGATTGACTTTAACCATGAGTCTAATCTTTTAGTTGCTTCTGTGGTCATGCCGTATATGTTTCTTATTTCTCCAGGTGTGGCATTAGATAATCTCTTCATCTTTGCAGGGCTGTCCTATATTTTTGTTTGATATCTCATTGGTATGTTCATAGGAATTACTTCTGAATTTTTAATTTGCTGTCTTTCTTGCTGTGATGCTTTCATTTTTAAACATTATTTTTATGCCCTCTATTTATTGCAATGCATATATTATGTTGTACCTCTCCCTCCATCTCTTTAGACTGTAGGCTTTTAACTCTTACTGCCTCTCTGTGTAATTCATATCCTCTAGTCCATTAGTTTTACTTGGAAAGTTTTCTGTATCCTTCCAACTTTTTTAACTCTTGTCTGTTTCATGCAACATAGCAGTATTTTATTGTGCTTTTGTATAAACATAAAACATTTTTATCATTATTTTTTTGTCTCTTACAAAAGTTCTCAGAATCATCCCACTCATTACTTTATCTTGTCACTGTACCCCTTAAACACAGGCTTTTTATATAAATTGAAGGTCTGACATTTTCTTCGCTGTTTCTCTCTCATTAGGGCCCTTGTCTATGCACTGAGATTCGTTGATTTTTCCAGAATTAATTGATCAGATTTATCTTGCAGTAATATCCACTACATTCTTTTCTGCCCATTTGTTGACATTATCCCCCCCCCTTTTTTTTTTTTTCCTAGTATTTTGTACTTACTCTCATGTCTTCTGCAAAGCATTCATGTTTTTTTTTTTTTTCAAATTATTTTCAAATTCGTTTGTAGTATCTTACTTATTGAATGTCTTGGTTGATAAAATATTTTATTTTAGGTATTACCGGTGGATAGCACGAAGAGCATCAATAAAGAAGCTTGTATATTTGCATGGTAAAGAATTGAGGGCCAAGCGTCTTGCAGAATATCGTGAAATCTTAGAGCAGCAGAAGGAACCCTTCCTAAAAGAGAAGGCAAAGACTTTGCGTTGGATTGCTGAGACTGAAACCAGCCTTGGGGTAGATGTCAGTGTCACAGTTCCTGAGGACACTACTGCAACAAGAAATCCTGCACCAGAATCCAAATAGTAAAATATAGGTTAGGTTTAAAGTCACTTCGTAAAAAAAATATATATTTTACTAGGAAATGATCTCCATAATTGACTTAGATTTTGTCCACCCTTTGATACAGTCATTGCACAGGATAATGTTTAAGGACCTGTGTATGTACTGAATTACTGTGTGGCCTTGGAGACATAAACTGTTGTTGCTAGTAAGCATGGAGAATGTTGTTCAGTATTACTAAAGATTTGTGCTCTGATAATCTTTTAGTTTATTGACATTAAAAGTCTGAAATGGTGTATTTTAGTCAGTTTATTCCATAACAGATGAATGCATGTGCCATTTGTGTAAGGAAGAGATTACCCTTTCATCTGGTATTTTGACTTCTTGTTGGGATCTGCATTGCTTCCATTCTCAGGCAAGTATGGTACAGTGCTTACATTCTCAGACAAGTAATAATCATGTCTCCATACTTTGTTATCACAAACACCAAACAGAACAAGAACAAAGTCAAAGCATGCTATCATATGGGTAGGTACAGTCTACTGAGATTTTTTCATCTTTTATTCACCTTATGGAAACACTTCAAACTGTATGAAAAATACAAAACATTTTACAATTTACAATGCAGCTATTCAACACCTCTATACACCTGTAGTACCAGTGACTACAACAGTTTCATTTGTCATTAACTACTTCTCGGTGAAGTAGAGAAATTCATGATCTTGTGAAACATTACAAAACCTATAAATGAGGTTTTCCCTTTATAACTTGCACATCATGTCGTGGAATAGCTATTAATTTTCAAATCTCTGAAATCCCTTCACACTTAGCTTACGCAAAGATGATGCAATCATGTTATTTTGAGCATCAACCTCGGTGTGCATTTTGTCTTTATTCTTCTGACGGAAACATGAAGAAAATGTAAGGGACTCTTTATGAAATCTTAATGGCAACACTCCTAACTGACCTCCATACCGGTTTTTTACCACCTGCAAATAAACAATATATTGTATCTGTTATTGTTATTAAATCATCAGTTAGCAAGTGACATTCACTCTCTGTAAGTAATACAAACTATACTAATATTTTTTGGTTTAACCCTTAAACTGCACAGGTAAAGAAAAACTAAAAAAAGTTGTGTACTTTCCTCTATATTAGTGTGGTATGGTTTTGAATGGACCATGTTGAGGTATGTGGGCTGTCCATGCAATATTTTTTCCAAGTGTGAGCATAGTACACATTTTCTATCACTTTTCAGGCACAGATTTACAGTGCATATGTTAATTTAAGTACACATTCATATTTTTTGTCATTTTACTTTTATTTCCATTCACATAAAACTTTTACTAAAAAAATTTACTCTACAATTATGTTACAAAGCAGCCAGAAAACCAAGGTAAGGTCTCTGTGGGGCCTGGTTGTGAACATGAGGCTCTGGTTTTGATACATTATATGTAAAAGCTTGAGAGTGGATGTGAGCAAATGAAGACATTTCTTTGTCTGTTCCTAGCACTATCTCACTAATGTAAGAAGTGACTAATATATGAAAAAAATTATCACATACTGAATAACACTAACTAGTAATATTTATAAAATATATGCAATACAGCTGCAGTATTTGTTTCTTCTCTGAATCTATCTATCTATATTTCTGATGCCTGTTCCCACCTGGAACTCCCTAACCCAACAAAATTTTCATTAATAAAACTTTTAATGGAGATTAGAGAGTGGGAGCTTGCATTATGTATATCTTTTTTGATATACGTGTATATACTTTTTTCATACTTGATCGCAGTTTCGTGCATTATCGAGTATGTGCCAGGAACAGACAAAGAAAGGCTGCATTTGCTTATATACATTCTCTAGCTATCAAGTGTAGTGCATCGAAACCACAGTTCCAAAACCAAGCCCCATAGACCTTTCCATGATTTACCCTGAATGATTTACATGCCCTGTTTCAGTCCATTGACAGCACTCCAACCCCTGTATATCTTATTATTCCAATTCACTCTATCCTGTGCATGCCTTTCACCCTCCTGTATGTTCAGGCCCCCAACTGCTCAAAATGTCTTTCATTCCATCATTCCATCTCCAATTTGGTCTCCCCGCTCTTCTTGTTCCCTCCACTTTTGACACGCATATCTTCTTTGTCAACCGTCCCTCTCTCATTCCCTCCATACTTCCCATTTCAGCACCTTGCTTTAAAAAGATTTTATAAAGTATACATACCTGTAATATTTTCCTGGATTGGTTGATTGTTAATCCATCCTTAACTTGTAAGATGAGGACATTGTCAGCTTCCTGTGTTACCTTTGCACCTCCAAATACACTTCCAATGCTCAGTGGCTGACCTTCTGGAACCTGGTCAAGGTGACGAGGTTAACAAAAACATGAAATTACAGTGTGGTACAGGAAATTTTAAACAATGAAACCAGCTAATCCTACATTCAGAAGTAATTCAAGTTATTTTTGTTTGAAAAGGTTGGTTGTAGTTGGTAGGCAGCCACTGACCTGGAGGGTATACTACTGATACTACCCACCTGGGTATCAGGAGAGCTAGTGACAGCTACATAGCGGGCTTGCACATCATTGGTTATCAAGTTGCACTCCTCTGACCCAGGTAGCTGTCTTTTCTTTCTCCCTCACCCACATGTGGACTGCTGGCATTTTGTCCACAAACATACAATCTCTCCTTGTCACACAAAGCATGTGACAGCATTTAACTCACACAACTCATTCTTCATGACTAAATTTTCCTGTGGTGAGTGCTATGTGCTAGTCAGGAGCAATAGATAAAAGTAGTAGGTAGGAACATTAGACGGGAGCTTTACATAAAAGTTGTCAGTAGGAACATTAGACAAGAGCTTTATGGAGAAGTTGTCAGTAAGAACATTAAGGCTTGAGCATTTGGTAGAAGTAGTAGGTTGGAACATTAAGTCAAAGTAGTTGGTAGAAACATTAGGTAGAAGTAGTTGGTAGAAACTTTAGGTAGGAGCCTCTGGAAACACTGTGCTAGAGTTGCCCTCTGCCAATTGCCTGTTATGGGCAAGGCACTACAAGGCTAAGAGGTGGCACTAGCATTTACCAGATAAGGAGACTTTTGCCGTGGCAACCCCCTTGAGGGAGTTCTGGGTATCAGAGATATAGATAGATGGGAAAAAAGTAATTATCATAGTAATTATCATCATCATCATATTCCTCTAAATCACTACTTTCCATCAAAATTGCATCTTATTTCTTCATATGGTGCTACATGTTTATGTTTATGGCTCTCTGATGCATAATTATCACTCTAACAGCTGCCACATGCATACTCTGATAACAGTCCTTCCATCATTGTGTTTGTTATATACATGAAAGTAGTGAAATTTCTTAGGTGTTCTATTATTGTTGGTGACATATGGTATCTATGAATATGGCTTGTGGCTGCTCCAAGAGATTTAGAATAGGTTAGGAAACATCACATCTCATGTGTAGGTCTCTGGTCCCAAGTGATATAAGTGTAAAAATGAAAGGGATGAATTATTGCCTACCTTTTTTGGGTGCACAATGAGGGTAACATGACAGTTGTGAAGCGTTGCAAAACGACGAAAGGCTGTTACTGCTTTGTCTTGTTCCCACCATCTATCAGCTGCTGCATGTTCATTTGTGCCCAACATAAACTGCAGATTATCAATTATCACATGCTTGATTCCCCATACTTTGACAGCCTCAGTCATTGCCTGAAAAAATTGGAATAGGATGCAGAACATGAGCTTTGTTTTCTGTCATAAATAATGAAGAAAAAAAAAATCTTTCCACAGTTCTGTTTTCTTGAACCAAGTTACTGTTGTCCAAGATTAATGGACCAACTGACTAGCTTCTGACTCTCTTACTTCTAACTATTGTATTCCTTTGAGTTTCCAAAAAGCATTTAAATATGTCAAATGTTGTGAAAGCAAATGCTGTACATAAAGTGAAGTATTCTAGCAGAAAACTGTACATATGACAGAACCAGTATAAACCATAGTAATGACCAAGGTGGATATGTTGACATGAGGCAAGAAGGTATATATTTTTCTCTCATAAATTCTGTAGTGCCGATGGAGTAGAGACCAGGAGTTTACTGGCTTTTGTGATAATCATTGATGAACTGTCTTAAGAAAGGCAGACAGCAGTTGGAGCAAATACTGATGTACACAGAAAACCTTATTTCAGCCTACACATAAGATTGGATGAGATTCACATGATGGATACAAATCACACTGACATATAACTGAATGAATGCAATAAGGAAGGAAAGCAGATTTCTGTCATTTTCTCTGACACACAAGTACACAGTGTGCTTATTTTACATTCTGCACCTGGCAGTGGAAAATCTGAATTATACAGTTAGATCAAAATCTTGGAAATTTCTTGCATGGATGCTGGTCACTTACCACCCTTCATCCAGCAACCTATAAAGTTACAATTCCAGGCATACTATTAACAGATATCCGGGAAAATTTTCAACCTTACTTAAGTGCCTATTTTACAGAGTGCTCTCAGTTCTCATTTTATCTCCTTCATTCTCTGAATTATAATCAAACAGCTGCATCTCAACACTAATATCTATAAAGCAATATAATAATTTCCTTCATCAATCTTTTCTTGAGGAAATATTCAAAAATGGTTACCTTTAAGACAGAGGTAGCACTCTGCTGTCCATGGTAGGTGAGAAAGTGAAGAGGCAAAGTGGAGAACTCTGAAGCCAAAGTGTTGAATAAAGTGGAGTCCTGTGGAAGGGGTGCTCCGCTAAACTGCTGCAGCATCACCTCACATAAACGTACGATACTCACCTCAAAGCTACCCCACAATGTATTTACCTGGTAAATATGTATCTGATAAATAAAGCATCAATTTCTTGTGCTTAAGAATGCAGAAGAATCTGCTTAAAAGAATTACAGATTAATCTAATATCTACCAAATTATGCTTTATATTGGTTTTAACTGTGAGTTAACAAAAGTACTTAAATGAAAGATTATACTGCCTTCTAAAATTTCCTGTCCTCTTTTCGTCCTTTTCAGTCCTATTATACCTATATTCTTATGGACTGAACATCTCAAATCATCATTTCTTTCCTTATTGTACAGACCCTAATTCTTTTTCTTTTTGGACAATCTGAAACTAAAGCCACACTTATTACATTATCACCAAAATTCTCTGTTTAATGCTTTGGCTTCACACCAATACCACTTTTAATCAGGGAAGTATTACCATTTATACACAATAACAGAATTTAGAAACTTACCTGAATGTTTTGCAAAATATGACTCATGAGCATGACTAAAGTTGTGGCACTTAAATTGCGTTTATGGACAGATATGTACACAGAAATGCTAATGATTTTTTGGGGGGGCATTAAATCATGACAGGCCTGTCTTTGGAAAACAGATGGTGATAAGATTTTCTAAAAGATGATCTAAATGGCAAAATGTATTAAAAAAGGATAGAGTACAGTTTTTAAAAGATCTAAATGGCAAAATGTATTAAAAAAGGATAGAGTACAGTTTTTAAAAGATAAAGTGATAGACATTAAGAGCCAAATGGAGGTGTAAAGTTTACTTTTTCATGCATAAATCTATTCCCACGTAGATGCAATCTCATATATCCCTTCCAAAACTCAATATTTACCCTTTCAGTACATGATGGTAAAAAAGGCATCTTTCACAAATGAAAGAAGAGTGGCAAATTTTGAAATATAAGAATAAATATTTTGAAAAACTTTTTTGTCATTCAAACAAACACAGCTGTTTGTACCCAGCACATCATTGGCATCTATACCTTAGCATGATACTTGGCACTTAATCTCTACTTGCACTATCTATCTATATCTCTGACACCTGTTCCAATTGGAACTCTCTCAAAGGGGTGCCCACTGCAATAGAGTGTCCATAACTAAAGAACTCTAGTGCTGCTTCTTAGCATTTAGTGCCTCACCTTTAGCAGGCCACTGGCAAAGGGCAAGTCTAGTGTAGTGTTTGCAGAGGCTTCTATCTAATGTTCCTAATAACCACTACTATCTAATGCTCCTACCTACTGCTTCAACCTAATATTTCTACCTAATAATCCTGCTTGAATGTTCCTACATACTACTTCTATCTATTGCTCCTGCCACATTACATTAGGATATAAGAGCAGTGGAAAACCTGTATAATAAGTATGGCTGGATGTCTATTATATATGTCAGACATTGCTACACAAGGACTTTCCATTTGAAACACTGAAACATGAATGCTACAGACCCCCTGACTGCAGAGGTCAAGGGAATATTCTGCCATAAGTGTGGTCTTGCCCGATCCAGTGGGGCCAGTCAGAACAGTCATTTCTCCCAGTCGGTGTCCCATTAAGAGTTCATTAAGCTCGGCAAACCTCTTCCACTTCACCCCACACGTCTGTAAATAACAAGTAAATACTTTAATTATATGTTTAACAGTTGAATTTTACAAGAAATTTTGTTTTGAAATCAATGAAATATACATTTCATAAAGTATTCATTTTCATTGTCAAATGTGCTTTTTGCAATTCTTAACCCTTATATTGAACCTTTCACACTGCAATTAAGTATGAGTACATCAAATGGCTGGCACATAAAAGGATGTTGGAGGTTTTTCTTTGGAGATATTCTAACTCTTTACCATGCATCTATTAGCAGTCATACATTACTTCAAAATTAACCATGGGCAAAATCAGGCACAATGGTTACACAATTTCTACCACAAGTGTGAGTTCAGTTGGCAATGCTTCCCTTGCATACCTCACTCCTTGGACATAATCCTGCTAAAATCATCATATAAGTTGTTTGCTTCCTCACATTTCTTGTGTCAATCTTCTTCATGTTCCTTACTAATTGATAAGTCATCCTCCAAGCTCCATATTTTATGTGGGGCCATGCACTTCATTGATTTCAGCAGTTTTTAACCAACAAAACATAAGTTGATTTCGGCCGATGTTTCAGGGTTAAATTTAGAAAACTGGTAAGTGCAGAATGTTTCACAGGCTATTCAGTCCCTGTACCTCTCCATACATGTAAGTGGTCACTAGAGCAGCAATATCTGTAAATGTGCTGATTAATAATTTTGCATTACATCTTTCAGTTGAGAGGTAGGTATATCCTGCATTTACTATTAGCAATTAAAATACATATGTACCATGAAGTATGCAAGAGGAGGATGTTTAAAGTGAGTGTCAGGAATGTTGAACATTCAAAATCCCACCTAATCAGTAGGTAAGAGTAAGCATTTCCCTCCCAATATAATGTCAATGACCCGCTCAGTTCTAATGGGGATTGATTCACCCAACAGCTAACAATTTGCTGATCACATGAATCGACTTAAAAATGGATAAAGTGGCAAAAAGAAGGATTTTAGAAAGGCCAGATGGTAAAGTAGAGCAGGGTTGGGAACACTGAAAAACTATTTATGGGAAGCTGATTCGAAGAGAAAAGGTTTTCAAACTTCCAAACATACATTTTCTTCCTCTACCAGTAATATTCCATGCGAATGAAAGCATGCCACATGAAGAATGGCTTAGTGGGAGAAAAGGGGAAAATTATCAGGCAACATCCTTATTTAACAACATATTCCTTCAGAACGTAATCCATACGCACATCAGAAACTATGTACTGGGAGAGAAGACTTTCTACTATCCATTCCTCGAATAATACGCTTTCACTTCCCGCAATTTCGTGATGAAACGGCAAATACTTGGGTACACTTTTCAAAAAACGCGCCATGTGCCCTTACTGCGCGGTTTCCCTGCGTGGCGGTACCTTGGGCAAGACCTGACGTGCGGACGCAAACTCCGTCAGTTCAATTAGAGCCGCAGTAATGAATAGTTTCCTCGTTAACGTCTTTATTTACTTGTGCATTGGACGTTATACTTCCCTGAACACGGGTGGAAAGCGACCAAATTGTGATAAAGAAATGCCTGAAGCCAAAAGACGATAAAAAATATATGTGTTAAATCGAACAATACCAACGTAGTGAGAGAGAGGTTAACATCGCCGGTGTGCTTGGGTTTTCCGTTTCCACGATGAGAGAAAAAAAAAAATCAAATGGTGATAAAGTCAGAGGAGTTGCAAAGCTGTATTTCCTTCAGACAGAAAAAGTAAAGTGTACCGTACTCACTCTACCATTATGGAAATATGGAGTTGTTATCTGTTGCGTCTGGAAGGAATTACCTCTAGTATTCCTCTATCAAGGAATAAAGTATTAAAACTGAACTGTAATATCTGGAAGGAACATCAGAATAAAGGAAATGTTCCGGAATACATCGAACCCTACCTGAACAGCTGACGGTCCTAATGAAGACATAAGTCCTGTAAAAAAGGTACATTTAGGTCCATTTTCGTACACCATTTTTAAAGGGGCGTATCCATGGAGGAGGGCAGCGACGGAGGCAATCGCCCGCCCTTAAGCTAAATATGATTGACAGTATAATAAACTTACAAAGACTAATGATTTCTGTACTTTTACATTTATTCTAGTCCTTTTATCCCGCAAAAAAGAGAAGGATGTATATGTATTGCTATAGTCTTTTAACTTTCTCGTTAAACGTGACTGATGAAACAACCTAATTTCACCAACTTGCCCAAACAATGCTTTTTAACGAATCCTATCTTAAAACGTAAATTAATTTGTTCCATCTAACGAAACCTATTCCATGATGACTGCTACCACCTATTTTGGTATAAATCAGCATATTTTCATTCAAAACTAGTCGCCGGTCTCAAAATCTGTGGAGATTTGACTAGCAATTGAGTCTGACATCCAAATTTCTCTGAGAAACCGATCTTATCTTTCTTGTTTCGAATTTTCATAATTGCCATAGCAAGTTCATTACTCTCCTCCCCCTAATTTTAAAGTTCATAATTCGCCCCCCTCCATTGCCCAAATCCAGGATACGCACCTGCCGACTTATACCTATTCTTCATTGGAATTTCATAGAGTTGTGAAAGTCACTCAGTTGTTACTCTGATTTTCATAAATTATCATATATTCACATGGCAGCCGTCACATTTCAATCTAGAAATGTCATTCTCCAATTCATTTTTTTCCTGAAGATTAGAGTTACGGTATTATTACAGTTTCGTACATCCAGTGAATTTTGTGATTTGTTTTGGTTGAAAATTATCCCTTTGGTTTTTTATGTGTTTTGAACGACTTTGACCTTCATTTGTATCGCAAATCAATACTTTTTGTGAGTTTCCCCGCCCAAAACCTCGGTTCCCTCTGGGAGGGGGGGCATTACCGCTGAATATAGGGGGGGGGGAAATCTCAATAAGAAGGAAGTAAGGTACATGTCCAAAACGCTAATTCTACCAAAGTTATTTACTTTCACATTAAACATAAATAGATACAACATCAAAAGAGTGCCCTCCATTTCGTAAAAGAAAATGTGGCGAACTACTGCAGACACTGAGTTTCCATAATGAAATTATTTCAATTTTGATTTTAGTTGTGTTGCAGTATATTCAAAATACATTAAAGCACAAATAAATTGTGATGATTTGTATCATGTTCTTGTGTCTATGTGACAGGCTAGTTCGTATGGCCCTGCATGTACAGGAAGTGTATGCACGATTGGTGAAGGACATCTGCTCACTTTTTCGTTTTATTAAATCTGATTACTTTCCTTGTATTTGTTATCTGATCATACAAAAATATATTATATACGATATATGGATAATATGTGTCACATACGAACATGCAGTGACACTAACTGGATGAACAAATCACCCATGTCACCTGCCAGTTGCTCTCTAAGCTCTTGGATGTCGGGATGCAGCAACCTTCTTAGCTGAACCTTCATGTAAGAATGGACTATGATTCAGAAAGGATTAATTTTACCCAAAAGTATGGCCAGTCAATTCAGCATAAAAAAAAGACAAATGTCAGAGTCTGTTCGCCTGCGCTTATTCAATTTTAGCCAGTTTGTGTACAGCCAAAACTCTTTATAAAGGGCAAAATCCACCCAAAAGCTTGCACAAAATAATTGTACTTGTGTACCATCACTGATTATAATTCTTCAAATCTTATTATTCTGACACTGTAACATCTAAGCTCTAACAATGTTTGTGTTTCCTGAAATTACCTGAAACAATATTAATATTGCCAGAATTTACCTGTTCTGTATAACTATAGTTGGAAGTAGTCAATTCATATTCTGATTTACTGGTCTCATTTGAAATATCATCAGAAGGAATACATGGGTACTACTGGACTTCACCCCCTTGAGGTTACAATGTGAGTGAAGAATCAGCTTTAGCATGGCTGTATCATCTTTAGCTGAGGAAAGAGAGTGGTCTTGTCAAGGAGCTTCTCATTTAAAAAAATCCACCTTGTTCTTATTAATGAGGATAAGGGAGAAGTGGAAGTATGGTGTAAGGAAGAATGAAAAATGAGAGGTAAAAGTGTTGGCAAGCGAGAAGATGAATCAGGAAAAATACAGGGAGGAGTATGAAAGGAAGGTAACTGAAAGCTTAGATGGAAATGCAGTGAATGCAGTATCTGAGCTGTCACCAGTAAAACTAAATCCTGAAAAGCTAATAAATTATCCACCTATCTACCATGTGAAGATGAGGCTATGGACACATATGATCTGCAGCTAACTGAGTTGGATAAAAAAAAATCTTACCTAATGTGCTGCCATCAACTATGCTTCAGCAATGTCGTGGTTTCTTTATACATTCTGTGAAGCATTCACAACCAATTTTCAATTATTGTTTAGGCAGAGGCCACCACACTGTTCTTTGGCTTTGTTATACAGAGCAATATATAAAATTAACCCTGAAGAGGTTTCAAGCATGTTATACAGAGCAATATTTAAAATTAACCCTGAAGAGGTTTCAAGCAAGTCTACTTGCACTAAAAAATAAAACTAATCAGCATTTTTAAATTTGTCATCACAATGCATTACATGCTAATCATACATCTTTTAATTAATACTACTACCAAACTTGAAGCAAGATTACCTCTTCTTTATGTATGAGTCGGTGATAAATCTTATCCTTGAGTTGATGGAAGGTGGTTATTGTCTCTGACACCACAGAAACTGCATTCTTTAGAGAATCCTTCATTTCAACTAATGATTTTCTATGCACAGGGCAATCACTGTCTTCTGACCTGAGAAGATGAATCAAAATAATATAAAATGTCCAAGCATCTTGGAACCATTTGTGTGTGTGTGTGATCATTTGTATGTACTGAACAAGTTGGGAGTTTTATACTTGTGGGGTCCCATTTCTTGAACATTCTCCAGTATCATACAACTTAAACTGTATTCTGTCTGCATTAGCCAGATCTTACGTAATTTCATTCCTTTCATCCACCACTCTTATACTATGACAGTACTTCAGTGCATCTTTTTAACAATTTTCTTGCTTAATTTCATGCAATCTCCTTTGGTTTCCTGTTCCTACATCTTTTGAAGAACTGTTCACTGTCTACATCATCAATGTAGTTTAGAAACTTTAAGGTTGTGATTTAAGTCATCCCTACACTCTTTTCTCTTCCAAGAAGGGCTAATTTGAGATTTCTAGTCTATTCCTGTAACTAAACTTTCCTAATTCTGGTACAATTTTTGTTGCCCTACCTTGGACATTCTCTATTAGTTCTTTGTTCTTCTTAAGGTATGATGATCCATCTTGAGAGGCATTCCCTAGTTTAGGCCTTATGTAGGATATTGACAGCTTGCTAAACATTTCTATATCCACACACTGAAAGCTATTCTAATATTTGCCAGCAGAAAATTGGTCTCCCTACCTATTGGACTCCAAGTGTGGGATTTGTGCAGCAAGTCAGGAATGGTGTCAACTTCTAAGTCTTTGTTATATAAAAAATACTGAAGCTTATTCCCTGCTACATAATAATCATATTGAGGACTTTCACTTTGTCCCATCCTTTACATCCACCTAGGGTGAATTCTATCAAACGTGTTTCAATCTAACTTTGTTGTTTCCAACGGTCCCTTGTAAGGTGACGAATTCCTTTATACTTTTCATGTCTCTCTTGACCTTTACATCATATGCAAACATATTTCGGTAAGAGTCCACACCTTCAGTCAAGTCATTTGAAAAAGGAGTGTGGACTTGCATTATGTATACTTATTCTGATGAATAATAGTATTCTTTCCAACTATGACAAGAGAAGGTAAGTGGCATTTATGGATGATAGGCAGAATCAAACATTAGCTGTGCATTCATATGAGTGGAAACTTTTAAATAGTTAACTGACAGCATGAGCTGTAAACTATCCATTGTCAAATAAAGATTACAGCAGTTTAAGGGTTAAATGGCTGCCAACATCATGCAGTTTATTTTAGGGTACTAGACAACATAATATACCTTTTGTAGGGCAGTGGCTAGCATCATGTGATGCTTATCATAAGACTGGCCCACCTCATGTCACGATATGATCTTTTTCATAGCATATGGAATTAATCTGAAGTGTAGGAGTTAAAGAATAATATCTATACTGTAATTGCAATTCTCCAGTATTCTGACCAAAAGCTGAGTCAGCAAAAGTCCTGTAAAATAACAGTCAGAAAACTGGTAAATCAAGAAAGTAAACAAGCACTCTGTGTTGTACACCAATATGAAGGAAGCAACTCATTTTATCAATCTAATACCTAATTTATAATGATAATTCAAATACTGTTTACTTACTGTACAACGAAGCAGGTTATTCCTGCCTGAATTAGGGACATGGTAAATGGCCGGGGTGGAGCCTCCCCTCGAAACCACAGCATCACTTCATTCTTCCCACAGTTTAGTAAGTAGTCCTGTAGAGCCTCAGCATCTACAGATAAGAGATATGTATTATTTAGATGAGATATCTTGCCACTAAATAAGGAGAATCTCATGTAGATTCTATTTTTCTGTGGGTGAATGGTTGGTAACCAAACGAGACCCAAATGTTATATAAAATAGGCACTTCCCCTCCCCCACATGCACTGCAACTCATCTGTCATCAGGGTTTAAATGCTTATTGGAAGGTCAAAATTTAAACCTTTTTTCAGATGCTTTCAGGCACAATGATATAATTTTAGGTCTCAGTTTTGGTGAAGGGTTAAATTATGTACAGAATACGTGCATTATCAATTCTAAAGCATTGTGGATAAGGTTGTGGTTTTGGTGCACTGCAGATAACAGCTCGAGAATGGATGGGAGTAAATGAGGCCATTTCTTTGTGTATTTGTGGCAGTACCTGACTGATGTAGGAAACAACAAACATGTAAGCAATATATATATTTACTTCATGTCCCAGGAAGTGAGTAACTCCTGCAGTACTCAGGATGCTGGCTACATCCATTGGGTGGAACCATAATCCATAAATTGTGGGGAGAAAGCAGAGCATCTGAGCAGTCAGTGTTCTGTTTTCACTGTGGGGCTTAGGGATATTTTGAATTGGTGTTTGTGGTATTGTAAGGATTGGTAATTTCCACAGTGTAGACAGATGAGTGTGACTCATATATGCCTGGGGAGTGTTAATTCATAAATTTGTACTTCCGATGGGGTGGTGTTTATGACTGAGTTGGGAGGATGGTTGCTTAGTGCTTGTCAGGTCATTTCAGCATGTATATGTTTTGTTAAGTATGCTGGGGGTGGGGAGTCTGTGAGTAGGGGGTACTAAAGTGTAAGATAGGGATTGGCTTTTAATTTTTCTTTGAGGGTTAGCGTTTAGTTATAGTAAATTTTCAGTGGGAAGGTCTAGTGCTATTGCAAAGAATCTAGTACTAAGCATGTTGAGATTGTATTAGGTGGATCTCTGTTTCATTGTGCTGAAGCTGAGTAAGTGGTTGTGAGGCAGCTGGTGACTGTTCTGATTAATGTTTTGTGTATTCTGCAGCTTTGTACATATGTTTTTAAAATGGTGGATGAACTGGCAGGTGAGGTGTAGTTTAATGTGGAGTGAATGAATTGTTTGTAAAAGAATTAGGAAAATAAATTTACTTTACAGGCAGTCCAAAAATAAAAATCTTTCATAGCAAGCAGTCTAGAAAAAAAAAACTTTCAAAGCAAATTGATTTTTATTCATATACCAATTTAAGTGCCACTTATCTGTCAAAGAATGGCAGAAATAAACAGAATGCAGTAAAATCAGGTGTTTGAAATAACAGAAAATAATAATTTCTTTTCAGCTGTAAGGATGATTCATACAGTTGGGGTTTCTCATATATATAAAACAGACATAATACTGCCAGTATCTTAATCATGTAACAAATGGGAACAATGGAAGTTTGAAGAAAAGGGAACATATAAACAAATTAAGTTTCTTAATTTTATTTATGTGAAAGATTAAAAACATTAAATATAAAAATATATGCATAAAAATAATAATATATTCATGTCATATGGCAGTAGTACACACATTTTAAAACTGCACAAATATGACCTATTTGAAGAGGTGACTTATGTACATAAACTAAAAAATCACTAAAAATAAGCCCTATGATGAAAACAGACATGACTTATAAAAAGGAAACTATAATACTCACTAGCAGAAGGAAGGGACACTGCAGGAATGTTGTGCTCTGCAAGGGCAAGAACATCACAACAAGTAGGCACCACTATCACTTTCTGCTGGTGTCTGCTTACCAGTCCAAACGCATGCACCTCACCAACGACATATCTACGAACAATCTATTAAAACATACACCATTAATGCTGGCTTCAATACAGATATTATACTGTGGTTGCACATGTAAAATATTAATGGCAGCTGAAAGCTGGTGCTTGCAGTTGGGGGGGAAAAAAAAAAAACTCTCAACAGGGGAAGGTGTGCCATGGAACACTTGTGTCACATGCAATGCAGCATAATGACTAGGAATGAAATAAGAATGGGTAAATATGCTGTTTTGAAAATAGCAAAATCATATGTATCTAGTTCTAAAACCACAGGTTATGAGGCAAATTAAGTCATATTAAACCTTTTTATAATGGGCATAACTCAGGCAAAACTCAAACCAGTGTTACTGATAGTATGTTAAATAATTCTTTGAATGTTGCTAATCGACGGTATAAGTTAACTGTACAATTTAATGTGTCTTGCCTAACCTACAAGGATCGACTGAATCACATCTTCACTAAATCTTCATGTGACTTTCTATGACACACAAATGGATGATGGGTGATGGTTGAAATGATTGATGGACAAGTGACAACAACAGACAAACTAATCCTTAAGTATCTGTAACAGGAAAAGAAGACTAGAAGTGTGTTCCTGGGAACATGTGTGTGACTTGCATTGCAGCATAGCTACTGGGAGTGAAATCAGAATGAGTGACAACACTGTGAAAAATATCAAAAACATCTGGACAGTATTAAGATACATGGCCAAAGGTGGAATTTTCTTTAAGTTGTGAATGAATTTCAGTTTTACATTAAACTTATTAAACTTTTTTAAAAGGAGGACAATTCAGGTAAAATGTAAATACAGTTATGGGTCTTATTCAATTCTTTACATATTAGAAAACAAATGCATAAATTATACATCTTGATGAAGCTGACCTGACCCATAAGCTTGGGTCAGGTCATATGTATCTTCACTAAACTATGGTGAAACTCATGACAACATACTCACTGACATAATGGATTGATGAAGAAGCAATAACAACAGACAATCCCAATGTGTTTACCATTCCATGTAAAAAAAAAAGTGGTCCAAATGATTCAATCACAAGGTGACTTTCATTGCTAATAATTGCAAAAGACATATAACATGATTCCATTAATCCTTCAGGGTTCAATTCATCAATACTTTCTAAAGCCAATTCATTTCCTTTTCTGTACCAGCATATCTTAATTTTCACTGAACTTCAAAACTAGTTTCATTGACAGCTTCTCATGCACCTGGAAAATTATGCTACTACAGAAATATTTAACAATTGTCACCAGTTTTTATGATATCTGGTAGCAGAATCAACAATAGTGAAGATTAATAATTAATTCAGCTGTACAAAAGAGCAACTTCTCTAACAAGTGAATCTATTCACTTAAGTATTCTGAACACTGCTCTTAGATCTGCAACATTGGAGCACCTGATAAAATGTCCCTTCAGTATATACTGGTTATGTTCTTTTTAACTTTAGGGAGAGATATTAAGTAAAAACTACCCAGTAAAATGTTCAGAACTCTACAGAATTAGGTTCAGTCCTGGACCAGAGGGGACCATTTGCTATAATGTATTCAGAACTGGTCATACTGTCTAGCTGAAGCTCTAGACTAAGCTAACTTTTCAACCTTGAAAATTAACACTATTTTAGGAATTATTTAAAAGCAAAGGCATCCATACATGCTTTCCTACCTGGGGAATTTGGTGAAGTAAGGAAATGCTCTCAAAACCCACAATTTCGTCATGAACAGTTGTGATGGGGACAACTATTCGTGCTTCGTCGCTCGTTAATCTTGCACCAAATTTCTTCAATGTACTTTTGCTCACTCTCTGTAAAAAAAACTTTTGACTGAAATAATAATTCATTTTCTATTACTTTAAAAATCATATTTGGGAATATGTTATCATGAATATCCATTATCTTGTAACATATAACTAGTCCATGTTATCCAATGCTTCACTATCTGGTGATTTGCTTATCTGGAGGTAAAGATTAAATAAATAATGTAGCCACAAATAAATTAAAAAAGTGTCTGTATAGCCTCTGTAAACCTCTTACAACTTTTGAGAGGAAAGTGCCAAAGTGAGTTTTGTACTTGAGGGAAGAAGAACAGGAAAGGCAGCAGCTTGGAGGTAGAGTTAGACATATTGTGGGGTTTAGATGCATGCCAATGTTGTGTTGGTGTAGTCATGAATTTGGGCTTGCCCATTATATTAGTGAAACAATTCTGGACTTCAGCCATCCATACAACTCTACAACCATTGTTTCCACATGCTTATGATGCAGCAAGCACTTACTACTGAAGTGCACTCTCTTCATATGAATGCATGCACATCAACTTTATGACCTTGCATTCTCTTCATATGAATGTGCTCATATCATCAACTATATGACCTATGGTCTAGACTGGTGGGCACGGCAGGCTTTAAAAATAGATGGGACTCCTGGGGTGGGAAGTAATTAAGTAAATAAACACTTCAGTGGTATGCAGCCATCGACCAGGGAGGAATATTACTAATAAAACCCACCTGGGTAAAATAGTATATATTAGTGTAAATGTGTACACTCAAAACTGTGCAGTAAAACATGCGCTTCTTGGAGATGGTAAAGTACGACTAATGAGGGGTTTCAATTATGGAAAAATAAGCTGGAGTAATTTAGAATCTCATGATGACAAGGAGTCATGGAG
Source organism: Panulirus argus (assembly GCA_038088735.1). Taxonomy (NCBI): domain Eukaryota; kingdom Metazoa; phylum Arthropoda; class Malacostraca; order Decapoda; family Palinuridae; genus Panulirus; species Panulirus argus. Next base: position 24,715 of record JAYMFT010351674.1, read on the forward strand.
GCACAAGTTTTTAGCACAAGTTTTTAAAGTGTAAACAGGAAAGTTTCCTATACCAACAAGTCAGTGAGCTCACTAGGATGAGAGGGACTGAAACACCAGCATTACTAGATCTTATGTTCCCTTGTTATAGTGAGGATATTGAGAATATTATATATGATATACCAACTGCAAAAAGTTATCAAGTAATGCTCAAGTATGACTATGTAGTAAATGAGAAAGTTAAAAGAGCAGAGGTGAGACAAGACCTATAAAGAGAAGATATAATCAAGGAAACTACACAGACCTCAACAATTTCCCTTGTAACATGGTTTACCAACATCAAAGATGATGTCAAAGAATGGAAACTAAAGTCTGGAGCCCAACTGCACAAAAATATAATGGAAACTAAAGTCTGGAACCCACCTGCACACAGATATAATGGAAACTAAAGTCTGGAACCCATATGCACACAAATATAAAGATGCATGATGTAGTTTAATTTCAAAAATATAATTAAACACAATCATTTAATTTCCACAATGAGAATATCCATGCAAAGGACCTACACAAGTGACAGTTACTGGATGTATGAATAAAAATATGTCCAGAAGATAACATACAGATGAGACATTTAAAGAGAAAACATAAAGACAGTATACATCACTTGTCAAACTACATGATTATGAATAAGGAAAAAAATTTTTTCGCTCATGCGACAGAACTTGGGCAGAACAATAGGAATACTGTATTTTGACATACTAAAGCTTTTTCCATCTATACATTCCTCTTTTACACTCTTATCTGACATGTTTACAAGAAAAATCCTTGGCTAATGTTCTAAACACTATTGGTTTTCACAATGTTAATCACAAACAGAAGATGGAAAGTTCTGAAGGCCTATCCAGCTATGAGTGAGACTACTTACAGAATATTCCTAGAATGAAATAATTTTACCTTAATTCAAAATTTCAGCTTGCTGATTCTCACCTGAAGTGGAGACTCTTGTAAGGCAAGCTCCCTAACCTCTGATATGGGCAATGTGGTTGCTAAGTAAGCATCAAGTTGGTCTTTGGTGAGGTAATCCTCACGAGCATTCAGAAGAAGCATCAGTTTTTCCCATGTACCATCTTGGTTGCACCATGGACAAACAAAATAACCTAAAGGCAAAAGATGGAATTTTAAATGAATATAAATTTTTACATGATCAAAGTTCATTTTTATTATTTTAATAACTGAATCATTTCACTTGTAAGACTCTCTGAATTAATTGGAGGTATAAGTTCCCTGAATAACATCAGAAAACATATGGACACACATAGAGTAACAAAGATAGTGCAGTACCTTCATCAAGAACCCTAAGTTACAGGAAAAGATAAGAGCCCTTAAATGTGTCCATCAAGTAAGAGAGGAGAGTGAGGGGTGACCTGATCACAAGCTTTAAGTTTTTAAACTAACATGATGAAGAGAGTGAACAGTCCTTTCAAAGATGCATGGGTAAAACAAACAGAGGGTATAAAATGAAACAGTGTGAGAAACTTGTTAAAAAAGACAGAGAATTATAGTATAACAGTAGAAAAATTGAATAAAATGAGTTATTTATGAGACTGAATATGGACAGCATACTCTACAGAAGTTTAAAAGATTATATGAAAGAGTCCCACAAGTGTAGAGTTCTCCCCATATAGCAGTATTGCCAAACACTAAAAATATGCTCCACATATATTTTTATAATTTTTCACGTCACATATTTTCCTTTTGCACTGTCCATTCTACTAATTCCAACTGTAATATGTATGTTATCTATCTCTAGACTGATATTTTTTTTACTATCCAGAACAGGTAAACAGGTAAATGAAGCTGAGACATACACACAATTATCCAAGATTCTATTACACCCTACAGTCATTCTTTCCCTTCACAAGAACTTAAAGTGCATCTTCAATTCTTTTTTCCTTAATCTTGCTGATCATGCCTTTCAAATACCCACACTCTTTAACAACTAATTCCAGTCCAATCAAATCAATAATATTCTCTGACCGGATTATGTAATATAACCTATTATCACAATTTATTACCATACCACTATTACTGCTCTAATTCTTTACTAAAACACAATATCAAAAACAGATATATGTTGGTACTAACCAGAATTTTTATCAACAAAAATTCCCTGTACACGTGAATCGCATTCCTTTGTGGAACAGGTTGGACAATGGATGACAAAGCTGGTATCTGTTTCTTCATATGATATAAGACGAGAGGTTAAGAAATCCACAATATCATCTTCCAAGTCATTATGCAGATCATCCTCCAGCTCTTCATCCAGCAAATCATTTTCTGCACTGCTTACTTCACTTACATTGCCATATAAATATTCTGGAATATCTTTCCTGAGGACACTTGTGTGAAAATTTCTGATATTTGATATTTGCCATGAAACTGTGTTTTTCCTGCAATCTTTCCTTTTTTGGGGGAATAGGTATTCAGTCTGTTTCAGTAAAGTACTGGTAATCAATGAATGCAAATGTATTCTCTCAAATGCTGAGGCAGAATTAAATATATTTGGCAACAATTTGGAAGAGAGAGGGTCTACTGCAGATGAACTGGCCACCTGGTGACCAGACTGTGCGGGGTGAATCTGGCAAGCAAGTATCTTTCCTGCAGCATATACATTCTTGTTGTAATGGCAGGAAGTACTCGACCCAGACTGGAGAAGGCGCAGCAGTTGTGTTACTGTATGCACCTTTTTGTAGAATACAGTGTGTCTTCGCATGCCACATGTTTTTGTCAGAGCCTTCGGTACTAACATCTAGACTTAGTTTCAAACCCTATAATACAAAAAATGGTGTTAGAGTATTATCATACTTTACATATGAAAAATATGATCAGATAGAAAAGAAGTTATGTTTACTTGGTAAAGTATTGTCTTACATTAAAATAAATGTGAAAAGTGCTCCAAGTTTCCATGATTCACACAGGCAAAATACCCTTGTTGAAAATAAAAGTAAAGTTACATCTTACAGTTAAAATTTTCATCTTTTATAACTAACTGATTTTCCTGCCATAGAAATGATGCATCAGCTACATAAGAACTATGGCCTCATTTGCACTAACACAGTCCCTTGCAGTCATGTATACTTCACCAAACCAGTGCCTTACCATCCACAGCCAAGCCCTACAGACTGTTCAGTGTTTTACCTTGGCCAGTCTATACACCCTGGACCAGCATCACTGGCAATGCGTTTCCTCCCTTCACCATATCATTTCAGTTCTTTCTTCCCAAAACATGCCTTCCACCATCTTGAATGTTTATGGCCTCAATACAACCAAAGCCTCCTTTATCCTTCCACCTCATCTGTCTCCCCATCCCCTTCAACCCCTCCATTTCTAACATCCTGACACTTCCTGGTACTTTCCTTTGCATTTGAGTTGATACTTACTTCATATGTTTTGCTGTTCTGTAATTCTTATATGATGTGCATTCACTTCATACGAGTAGGTGTTTTCTCCTTGAAAAAACAACCAATTTTAAGAAATACAAGGAAATTTGTGCTTGATTAAGAGGTTAACCCCACATTTTCCCCGATGTCCACAACCCGGACCACTGTTGCCTTATCTTCTATGGTATAAAAATTCTAATAACATGAATCACATTCTGCAACTAGTATTGTCTTCTCTAAGCACAACACTAGCATGTGAAGACCAAAGTCACTCAAGACCTGAATTAGTTTCAATTCTGGCTGAAGTGGTAACTGGTAACATACTTTAATTATAACATGTCATGCCTAGTTTATATGACACCTGTAACATCAATTTACCGTACACGTTCTCTCTTTATTTTCATTCTTTAGCTATCCATTTATTTTTCTTTACTATGAATATAGAGGTATTTTTTCCTCTCGTGCCTCCAACACCTACGTCTTGATCCACCTGAGTCACACAGAGCCTTCCACCCTGTCATGACTAACTTGCCTTCTCATTAAACCCCCTATTGTCCATCAATAAAATCACTTTTCACCTCCATGCATGATATTAGTGATTCCCAAACAGATGAGATGATCAGCAATGCAAACCATGCACCATAGATCCAGCCAGTAATATTAGCAGTAAAAGTAACATAACCTGCAACCTCCATAACCAACATTATGATTACCTGAAGAGCAAGCCTGGCATGTAGCACACCCAAATTCCTTATTCATCAAAGTAAAAACATTACAATATTTTTCTTGTATTCATTACGATCACCCATAAAGCCTGCAGACGCTTGATCATATTCTACGAACGGTTGTATATGTGAATCCGGATTGCGGATGCGAACGATATTTTCGTTTTTGTATATGAAATTTCCAATAGGATTAAATTTATATCGTGGAAGTTGGTTAACGGTTCCGTTTTCTCTAAAACTGTTAGGATAGTTACGGGGTACTGGTTCTATATTAGAAAACGAGAAGATAGTTACTTGTTATGTATTTTCCAAAAATGAGACTTAAATAGTTACTTGCTTTGTATTTTTTGAAAATGAGACCAATTACTGGTTCTGCATCCTCGGAAACTGAGAAATTAGTTACTGGTTACTTTAACTGGATTCCAAAATTTCAAAGGATAATTCCTTCGTTCCTGGAGTGATAATTCGTTTTACCACACATACTGTAGAAAATATGTCTCATCATTGCCCTCTACTAGTCAAAATGCACCTAAATATACGTTTACCTACTGACTTACTTAGACCATTGAGAAAAAGAAATTGCCTTTGAAAATAAGTGATCAGCATATAAAAGAATTCGATTTTCAGATCTGTAACTGGCAAGTTAACATTTTTTTATGTGTACTGTTGAGAACATGTGACCTCATCATTGCTTTCTACTAGTCAAAATACACCCAAATATATTTTCATTTACTGACTTGTAACACAGACACTACAGAATTCGTCTTAGAAATCAGAAACTGGCCAATAATATTTTCTGCGTGTTTTGGAAAAAAATATTTCACTCTACCATTGTCTTCTAACAGATAAGATAAACCTAGATATGCTTTCACCTTCTGCCCTACTTCCACCATAGAAAATACAGAATTCGCGAGCTCCATCGGGGTTAGAAGTTGAGGGTAAGCATAACGGGATTGAGACGTGGTTTCCAGTATACGTGTCAGAAGTGGAGGGAACAAGGAGGGAGAGACCGAGGACGAGATGGAAGGATGGGGTGAGAAACTTAAACATAAAGGATTCCATAAGAACGTGAGGTGGGTATGCGATAGAGCGAATTAGAGCAATGTGGTTTACAAGGGGCGACGTAACTTTAGGGGGCTGGACCAAGGCACATATAAAACAGTAAGAGGAAACCATAGAAAGGTCTGTAGGGCTTGGTTGTGGACATAATTTCTGGTTACGGTGCATTCTACGTGACAATAAAAGAGCGGATTTAAGCAAGTGAGGCCTTTCTCCGTCTTCTGGCGTTACCTCGCCTGCGTGGGAAACTGCGAATAAGTGTGGGGGAAAAATACCTTTGAAATGCATCAACTCATTTCTAGGTATTCATGTTCTTTAACCGTGTCATGAATAATATATGTGGATCGTGTGTCATTTCTTGGTATTTGAGAGGTGAACGTACGCATAGTACATCCACACAAGAGAGAATTATGAGACGCAAGAGGAACAGGGAACCCATTCCAACAGAGATAACGAAAACGTAACATGTTTGATTGCTCTGAACTGTCATATGCACAACGTTGATGCTAGTCTTAAAAGAACAAACGCCTGCAAAGCCATTTCGGATATCAAGCCAGTCCATTTACTGTTATTATCTATTTCACTGAGTTGATCCAAAAGCCATTGTGGTCGTGTAAGGTTGGTTCGTTTTTGTTTCTTCGGAGAAAGTTCTGACCTATACAGCACTGTTTTACTTCAGCAGCAGCAGCTTCTTGCTCATTCTCCAACAGCGAGCCATCCTCCCTCTGTGTTACATCTACTTCACTCTCTGTTTTTCGCGAATTCAACAATGGAAATTTTGGGGTAGATTCCCAAAGGAGTTGATAAACTCCGTCTCAAAGTAAAGTTTGTCCTTTTTATATATTAAGCAACCGAACCTCTGATACCTCGTATACAACTCTGTGATTTATGACAACAGACTTCTGCTCGTGTTAAATTTATCCACTCCCTGACCTTCTCTGGAAGTTTTTAATTGCACTTCTTTTTCGCATAATTTCACGTTATGACCTTTGGTTGCTTTATATATGCACATCTCATATAACTGTTTATTGACATCGTCAAACTGGTTTAGAAACATGAAGATATGATCAAGTCATCCCTTATTCTTCTCTTTTCGTTGGTAGAAGAATCAGTGGCCTTTTACTTCTCACTGTTCCCTGCTCTCTTATTCTGGAACCAATATTTTTGTTATGTGGACCTTGTCTATTGGTTCTTTCAGCTTTTAAGTACAATGACCAGATTTGAGAAGCATAATCCAGTTTAGGTCTTAGATACATTGTGAATTGCTTGCTGAAAATTCCCTTGTGTCACCAAGTGTTGAGGTTGCATTAAATAATAATTCAAGGGGATAAATAGCAATAGAAAAATTTATTTGTAAAATTTTATTTCATAAAAACATTAGATATATATAAATATTTCAATTCGTTATACATCATAGAGTTTTGAACTCCAAATTTAAAACACAACGGCTCGAGATCCGTATCAACACAATGTCAACACACAAATTACATGTAAAAAAAAATTGTAGATAAAATATAACAAATATCCCTCACTGGATGTTGACCTGACAAACATGCGTTAGGTCTCTTCAGCAGGTGCAGGATGAGATTAATGTTTTGCATCACTTGTATGACAAATGACACGCTTTTTGTACACACCAATGAGATGAGTTGCAATGAGATGAGTGCCTTAGGCTTTCTTGGATTTGGGTGTGAGGTGTATTCTGGCGGTGGCGAGGATGAGGGCGACGGAGGCAGCAGCCAAGACTTCGAGGAGAAGGAAGACGCCGCCCCACGACCAGGTTCGTGCCACCCAGCTGATCGGCCAACCCGCTACCACCGCACCAACTGCAATACACCACACTCAGTTGTTTACGTAAGTTAATCACCTTGCTCTTAGTGTAAAGTACGCCCTTCCCTTGTGATTCATCTATACCGTGAGACTAAAAAGATTCAACAAAACACTGAATATTTTTTTTTCTACATTTAAGGGAATAGATAAACTATAAATAATAATCATGACAACTTTACATCTCCTCAGTCAGTTTTACTCAACCGTACTAAATCATCACATGCCATTCAGGAGCTTATGCAAATATTCAAACATAGTTTAATATCCATTCATATACACCTACACATGCATATATGTACAAAAACACTTTGCAAAGCAACTTGGCCACTTACCATTAGCAGCTAACGCCACGACAGCGTGGGCAGTACCAGAGAGGTGGGCTGGGAAGGACTCGGAGGCGACGATGCCGTAGATGGAGATGGGGCCGAACATGCTGGCCCCCAGGACCATCCCCACGCCAGACACCATTACCTGCCGGTCCAACCCCAGCTATTAGCACTCATGACATCTCAGCCACATCCCACATTCACTCATCATAATGCTCTAATATCTCTGATCATCTTCAAACTTAAGTTTGTACTGTTGCCTCCCTTTATGAATCACAACGATCCTTATTTGAATTAGGAATCTGAGACAATTTTACGCATTACGGTAGTTCACAAAACAGCCATCACCTAGTTATACAATGGTTATCACTAAATTGCTGACCAAGAATACAAATGGTTATGAGAAACAGTTGTTACAGGACTCCGAGGATGCTCTGGATGTGAAAAGTTATCTTGGCTAAGCTGTCCCATTGGGAGTTTATACTTGTTAAAGAACTCGCTCCAAAAGAGTTCATATTTCGTTGCTACAACCTCCACAAAGGTGACTTTTTAGTCGCGGTATAACCTCAGGGAGGCGGTGTTCGATGAGACACACACACACACGGGCATATATAAAGTGAGTGTGAGAGATGAGACACGAACCTGTGAGGTGTGGGGAGTGAGGAAGGCTCGCAGGAGGTGGACGCCCGCCGTGCACATTACCATGAAGGCAGCCGCCACCATGAGCCTGGCGTTGCCTCGCACGTTCGCCTGCAAAGTGAGTGGATGGTGGTTACAGTTTAGCCAAGTCTTACCAATGATTATATACAAATAAATGATTGTTGGCTGACAAAGATTTACCCAGTGGGGCCCGACACCCGTACCAGTTGTTTATGTAGGCTTCTTTGAGTGCGTGTGTATGGGTGTAAAGTTTAGCTGCTCCAAGCTAGGCACGGACCCTTATCAATGACATCCCGTTCTCAGTGTACCAGTACTGGGGCAGATCGGATGCGTAACTCAATTTATGAGCTTTTTTAAGTGTGTGTGTATGTGTGTGTGTTAGTGTGACCCGGTGATTGTAGATCCTTAAGAAGAAAAATACAATGGAGGAGGAAGTAAAATGTCATCCACCATCATGACAAGTTGCATTAACAAGCTGTTGTTGAGAGTCATTTAAGTTTCACAACATCCTCGAACATTTTTATGTAAGCAACAGGAACACTATTCCCTGGCCCCCCCCCCCCCAAATTTCATTTTTACCATCCCCTAGCCACCATCCGTCCCACATCTCAATCCATTCATGATTTCATCAATTGATACGGACGTTTGGCACTGACTGGACTTACCTTGGATGCCATTTTGTCAGTGAGGATGCCAGCCAATATGCCACCGAAGAACCCGCCCGTTTCCATGGCACTAGTGAAGGAGCTGGCTGTAGGGGGACCAGAAGACCATTAGCAAATGTAACTTCATAATCTAATCTTAGAACTGAATTGTGTTTTTTTTTTTTTATGTTAGCAAATTACACAAATTACCTTTTAATAATGCTTGCTTACTAGAATGTGACTGTTTACTTTTCATTATCTAATGTTGTAAAAAGTGAAAATACGAAGACCCGTGTTCAGTATCCGAGGTAGCGTGCGTAATCATGACAGAAAATAATAGGAAAAAAAAAATCTGTGAGGGTGCGACCCTGACCTTGCATCTGCGTGCGTCCCAGCTCCTCGATGAGGTAGATCTGGCCCCAGTCGGAGAGGGCGGTCTTGGCGCAGAACACCACCAGGTAGCAGACAGACACCACCCACAGGAAGGGTGACCTAGCCAGCTGACCGACGGTCATCTTATCGGCTGGTTCGCTCTCTGGGGACGCAAACACTGAACTCAGAGAAGATAAATGAAAGAGACCTCAGTGTTAAAACACTGCCGAAACTGAGCCTGTTGGTCTGTGAATACGTACGGTAAGGCTGTTGGGTATGACGGCCTGGCCTTTGACCTAATCTTCAAGAATCAGGCCAACAGCCTCGCTATCATATCCAGAAAGTAGTAACGTCATGATCAACAGATTAGAACGGTTCAAGTAGCCCTAAAGAAATGAGAACTCATAACAGCTTCAAGTGACGAAAAAACAATAAGCTAAAACCTTAACCAGCGTTTTTATGTATGTACATAATAGCCTACACACCGGTATTTAGGGACAAATAAGAAATTCTACTCACTGCTGGTGGTGGTGGGTGTGGGTGGAGCGGCGTGGGCGGTTTGTGCGGTGGGATCTGGGAGGTGGACGTGGGCGGGGTCATCAACCAGTGTCACCAGAGTCACGCCAGCCATCACCAGGGACAACAAACCTGTAAACAACACAAATTATCCCACTGAAAGAACTGAATTGAACTAGCTGATCCGTGGAAACTGAGTCTGATAAATACGATATGCCAAATATAATTCTTCAGGTTCTGAAAACTGAAATTATTTTCAAAGTTCTGCTTAGACCAAAAGTAGAAGAGTCTAACTGACCAGCGATGATGAGGGAGGCGCTCCAGCCGTGGTTGATGATGACGTAGGCGGCGAGGAGAGGCGATAGCGTGCCGGACACGTTGCTGCTGGCCGTCAGCACACTCCACCATGTCCCAAAGTTGTCTGGGCTGAACCACTGCGCCAATGGAGGAGGAGGGAGACACACCACTGTTACCGGTACTCGTTGATTGTGGGTGATGGTGTATTGAATGTTCTCATGTTTTAGATGTGGAGAAGCGTGTGTTTTCACTCTAGTTGGTTAGTGTCACAGTATGTGGTATATATTGTTCCAAGGGTTTCTCATCATTCCTTGTCGAAGTTTATGATAAAGGGCCTTATAACAAGAGCCCTCAGTAAGTATTTATCTACAAGGAAATGGGGGTGTTTAAAGATAAAAATGTTTTGCCGGGAAAGATAACATCGTTAAGGACCAGCATGTCTCCTGTTATCTACTCACCTTCTTGAGGAGCTTGGCGCAGGCGGGCCAGCCGGCGCCCTGGGCGAAGCCGTTGAGGAACCAGAGGAGCGCCCACAGGGCCGGGTTCTCTGTGCGTGAGAAGAGGAGAGTGCTGCCTCCACTAGCCGCCAGACCTGCCGTAACGCGTAACACATAAGTAACACTGCAGCCATAATAGCGACACTAACCTATAACTATTGCTGTGTTTGTCTGTCTGTGGATGCGCCAGAATATGAGATTGGACACAAAAAAAAAGACAAAATCGCTCTAAAATGGCAATGCATAGCAACCCAGTCTCTGAGCTTTTGGTATTTCTACTGATGTTTTTGACAAATGCCACGCTTATTTTTTTCGAACTTATACTTCTTTTTCCTGGCACCTAAACAAATCCGTCAAAGCTGAGTTTGCGATATATTTCGCGTTAGGGAACTATACCATACACGTACCCTTTAACCACTTTACCCTATTAAAAAAACATTTTCTAAATAATCGTCGGGTATTCCAAGGCAGGTGGTAAAAATCTCTTAATGACTCCTGTACCTGAAGAATGTATACGGGGGAAAAAAGAATGAAAATCCGAGTTGCTTTACGGAATAAAAACCACTTCATTTCTTTGAAATGTGTCGAGCATTATGGCTCGTCTCTAGCTTTCGAGGACTGACGGAAGTTGACGTAACAAACCAGTTTTGAATATTTGCTGCATCATGCAACTCTCACGCTAGAGACTAATTTTCTTCCTGCAGTCTGTGTAACTTTTTTGTCGGCAAGTGTTGCTTTTCGCTGCGATCTCACTGTCGACGATCGTTAGAATTACCTTAGGAGCAAGCTAATCTCCTCCTTACAGATACTGAAGGAGTACAAGAAATACTATGGTTTTCATTGGTACAGGAAGGCGCTGCGCTGGCTGGTGTGTGCTGTGACCTTTGTATTACGGAAGTGCCTGCGGAACCGTTTTCCGACGTCAGCAAAATCGGGAACCGGGAGAGCTGAGTTCATGTGTGTGATACTTGCATAGGGTGCTTGGGTTTTGGTTTTGTCAGGTTAGGGAGATTTGTCTCTTTCCGCCGATGCGATCTCACTCTGCGATTTGCGATTCAGCAGAAATCGGGATCCGGTTCCGTATATACCTCCACCGATTACAGATATATTATAATTTTCTTTTATCATTATCATTGATTATCATTATCATCATTATACCCTAATTTATCATGAAAGGTTAAGTCATTGTCCGTGTGAGGCAATGAGCGGTATTGTAAATCAACGTCACTCAAAGATTCGTCTACGCGTGTCCGGGATGAGTCAGGCGCTCTTGAGTGCTATGAAGTGTTGCGCAAAAAGATAGCACGGTTTGCCATAATAGCGGGATCCCAGCCCACTGAGCGCCCTCCGTGTGACGACCTGGTCAGAACCACTGATATAAAACACAACAGATATGGCTGCTAATTATCTTGTTTGTACGAGAACTGTGTGGCTGAAGCATGGGAAGTACTCGAACTCCCGAAGGTCGACGGACATTATCTTATCGAAGAAAAGGGGGCCATTAGATCACAACTGCTGGTACTGGATACAAAGGAAGTGCTCCACAGGAAATTATGAATGAATATTTACTTTTACAGAAGTCGTTGCAGGAGATGTAAACAATTAAAACAATTCTCAATGGGTGAAGTAAAACCTATAATTAGTTTGACGGTATTCGCTGAAATGCACGCTTGAAGATAAAGTTGTTAATTGTACGTATATATGTATGTGAAAGATTAAGTGAACGATAAATAAATGCATCTATTTATTCATCTTATTGCAGTAAAAGCGCGCGTGCGTTCTCCTGCACTGATATATTTTACACTTGTTGGCAGACTCTGGCATTATCTGTAATTAGGTGAGTGCACAAAGCCGATTGTAGTAAAGGAAAAGTAATAGGAAAGTGAAGCCATGGAGAAGCGTTTCGGTCCGAGAAAACGCCACGGAATCACATTATTCATATACAGTTTTTTTGGTTTCTAATTCATATGAGTTCTCCTACGTTCTGTTTAGTGTTAGACTTGATGGATTACTTTAATATTATATCTGATGTAATATATGAAATAAGATAATAAGACATAAACATAAGCGGAACTAGAGCTGACCATACTTTTGGATCTCCACGACAGTGAATCAATTCACTGGTTTATTTGAGGCAAAACCGGCATTTTCAACTGAAAGTTTGGATGGATGTAACTCAATCAAGAACCTAAAATACATTTTTAAGTTCGTATGTTATTGATCCCGCTAAATTCCAAAGGGCTGCCGTTTTCCCGAAAGGCTTAGTGCGACCACGTCCTTTATCATTATGCACTTTAACGAAGCAGGTGTCAACGGAGGAGCAAACACTCAATCCGTCGCTAAGCTATCGACTAGCGGGGTTGTTCTTCGTACTCAAGGACCGCACCGTAAACCTGTGATATGGATATAGAACTAACAAGATAAAGAGACGTGATAAAGAATATTATCTCCTGTGGTGTTATGTTTCTCAGGCGAGAACAGCTGTTGTACAAAAGGGGGGGAAAAATTCAAAGTGAGCATCAACATGGGAAAGAAGATAGCTCGGTATCATGGAAAGCGGTCAGGCAAAGAGAGTCGTTGGCTATCCAGTCATTCATGTCGTCTCCTTTTTCATTGGCAAGTTGTTCTCGTCAACAGGGGCGGAAGCCAACAGCGAAAGTAATCACATGAGACAAAGTCCCCCCAAAGAACTCCAACGTACAAGGTGAATGTGATAATTATAACCTTGATACACATATATATTTTTCCCTATAGCAGGCAATAGAGAGGAGTGTTGCATAGGCTATGGACCGTGCGGTCGATGCAGGACATGAAAATGACATGACATTACCAGAAATTTGTAAATGTGCAAATGTTGTATAATTCTAATAAGAAATATATAGTGTATATGCTATATGTGCTTTCGTTACATATTACAAAGATCTGCTAAGCGTGGAACAATAATATTTTGGTTCCAGGGCTACAAAATCCTTATTACTACGCCCACGTTAGTAGAGTTAAGGAGGTGATGTACATTACCAAGAACTACTACGAGGGAATGTACATAAAAATTCAACGTTGATGACAGACAACATATACGTTTTACACTTACCCATAGCAAACAAGACCCGGGCGCTCATCTTGTCCGACAAAATGCCACCCAAGAATTTGCTCACGGCATACGCTGTGTTTTGGCAGCTGCTGATAATTCCTGTGTTGAAAAAAAAAAAAATAACGTTAGAATTCTCGTCTCAATTCATCTCTGATGTAGCAAGTCAAGAGAAAAGTGTAAGATGGCGGGAGAGGAAACAAGACATCCAAAATGCAAAATGTTTGCGTTTTCAGCTAAATATATTTAGCTTATATTCTAATTAGCAGATACCTTGATATAACGAATGACTCCAATTGTATTTTCTTGACAGTTGCTTCAGTTTACAACCCTAGACTAACTTTCCCTTTAACATTTCCGGAAATCTGCATCCGTGTCTGGACCAGCGAAGAAGGGCGTGTTAGTTTTCTTATCTTTAACGGCAAATAGAGCCAGGACACATTTACAACTCGGTCGTTAATCGAAACGAAAGGCAGGATGCTTACCTAAAGTGCTTGTAGTGATGAGGCCTGAGGCCAGGAGCGTAGGGATGGCGTAGGAGACGCTCTTGCGGTTGTAGATGTAGCAGGCGTAGCCAAGGAAGAGAGCGGTGAACACGGCCCTCTGATACGACAGTAGCTGCTGCCGCTTCACTTGCCCGCTGCACTCCGTCTTCCCGCTTACGACGGCAGTGTCACTGCTCTTCTGTGGGGGTGAGATTTTCATAATATATATATATATATATATATATATATATATATATATATATATATATATATATATATATATATATATA
>JAYMFT010351675.1:0-22952 GCA_038088735.1 Panulirus argus
TTATCACTGCCCGTAATCGCTGCAAGCGCGTTATCCGTGAGGCGAAGCGTTCCTTTATTCAAAGGAAGTGCGATAACTTCTTGTAATCCACAGATAGGTCTTTCTGGTCTTTTGCTGTGGGCATCTCTAACAACTTCTGTCGCTCTACCTTTCCCTCACTTTTCCGTCGTAACGGTACTATTGCTGTCTCTCCCATTTTCAGAGCAACTCTATTTGGTTCCCGTTTCTCCTCGAACTCCACCTTGGATGACTCTAACATTCCCTAACCCCATGATGCTCCTCTAAGTAATACTATGCCTCTTCCCGTAATCTTTTTTCGGACTGTCCGAAAAGCTCTTCTTTCTCTGGACACAAGCAAGGCTTTTGGTCTTGATGGCATCCATCCCCGTGTGCTGAAAGAGTGTGCCACTGAACTTTCACCTGTGCTTGCTCGTCTTTCCCGTTTCTGTGTAAAAACCAAAGCCTTCCTTCTTCTTGGTACATCCCATCCCTAAGAAGGGAAACCGTTCTAACCCCTCTAACTACCGTCCTGTTGCTTTGACATCTACCATTTCCAAAGCTTTTGAACTGCTCCTCAGCTCCAATACCCTCAGACATCTTGAATCTCACTGTCTTCTCTCCGATCACCAGGATGGCTTCCGTAAGGAAAGCGATATTTGAGTGCAGCTGGAGAATCTAATGGAGTTGTGCTTAAACATTTTTGGTGCTAAAGTTTTGTGGCACTGTGGAAACTGATAGTCCAGGTTTAGGGTAAAAAAGAAAAAGAAAAAGTATTCGATTGGGTAGGTGTTTGGGCTTAACCCATGGTCCGAAAACAGTTCGAAGCTGTAGCTCCGTGTAGAAGCAGTGGTTGTTAGGACCCTCCGGGTGAGGAGGATGTTGAAGGACATGGTCCCATCCAGTGGCATCCTAGTCCTCTCTTCTTACACACACACACACACACACACACTCATATATATTACGTCAAGCACCGAAGGTAACTTACGGGAAGTGTATAAAGATTATGAGCCGGTTTAACCAATCGTCTCGAACCTTTGGGCAGTTTTGTTTAACCTCTAAGCTCAGTCTTAAACACTGCCCCACTAGTCATTACCCCCATCGGAAACCTCACTCCCCAGACATACACGAGTCTCACTGTCCCCGTGTATGCACAGGGTACCAATCATCTTCATAACGCCATAAGTTACGAGTGTGTCTTAAGACACAGCTCTCTGGACGAGAAAAGAGTTGGTCAATACGTCGCGTCTGTACGCGTGCGTAGTGTCGTCTATCACCTGTCAGAATGTCTGTACGTCACCAATGTCGACTACCATCATTCAGAATGAAACCTCGATTGCCTTGTCTTGTGGATGCATTTCTACTCGAAAATTTATATGTAAATCGCTTACTTTATACGTGTACTGGGCGCATACCAATAGTACATCACTGTGTACCGTGATTTTGCCAGTAATCTTAGAAGGAATTTAAATTCAGAAGTTCGTTTCTTCTTTTTTCTTCCCCTCCACTGAAGTCAAGCTGGCGTCTTAACGTGGCACCATCGTAGTACGGAGGCCAGTCACCGGGCTGTGCGGACGAGGGCAGAGGGGCCTCTTCCAGACATTCGTTATGGAACTGACAAGTTGGACAGGACCCGGTAACAGACCGGGCAGGTGGCTCGGGGACCTGAGAGGAGACGAAGCAGATCGCCAAGATATCTGGAAAGGAGAGGCTGGGTGGGGTAGAGGGGAGGGGTTCACCACCAGAAGACAGGTCGCCATCCTGCGGAAAGGGGGAGGGGCCGAAGTGTGAGTAGCAGGACCCAGGGAGGGAGGGAGGGAAACTGTGACTTAAGGAAGTGGGTAGATCGATCAGCTGGAGCTGAGCCTCGCCTGGGCGAAGGTTGAGCGCCCCCTCTTCCCTCTCCCACCGTCGGGTGTTTACATTCCCCACGGCCCCGGCCAGCCGTCCACGGGACACCACCTCCAGAGGACCTCAGTCAACTATCGTGGGACGCGTGCCCATCTGGCGCCGCTGTGTCGCGCTCCTCTACAGTCACACTTACCTGATGGATTAGGTAAGGGAACCCCCCCTTCCCCTCCCCTGGCGTCCTCCTCCTCCTCCTCCTCCCCGCCACCTTACAATGTCCTCATGAAGCTATAGGATTGCGTAATGGCCCTCTAAGTACCTGGCTCCGTAGTGTCGCCCCTAAACCAGCCACCAGCATGATAGACCAGGTAAGACCGCCCCCCTCTTTGACCGCTTGGCTACGCAGCCTCGGATCTGAAGACCCCTCGGCTAGGGTAATAGACCAGGTA
This sequence comes from Panulirus argus, assembly GCA_038088735.1. Classification (NCBI taxonomy): domain Eukaryota; kingdom Metazoa; phylum Arthropoda; class Malacostraca; order Decapoda; family Palinuridae; genus Panulirus; species Panulirus argus. The sequence continues at coordinate 2,295 of JAYMFT010351675.1, forward strand.
GGGGGCTGGCCTCTCTCCCTCTCTCTCTCTCTCTCTCTTCTCTCTCTCCCCCAGCCTACCCCCCCCCCTCCCCCCTGCCGTCTGGCTCCGCTGTGTCGCCCAGTCTTCCACGTAACACACAGTGTATTTGTTCCTCTTGATGGCCAACGCGCTGCCCAGCGCCCGGGCCGGCTGCCCCCGGGCCATGGGGGCCAACCCTTCACCGTTCATTACCAACGGCGTGGGCCATCACACGAGCCATTCGGGACATTGATAGGCCTGGCGGCACCCGGGGAGCGCCAGGGAGTCGTCGACTTCCAGGGAGGAGGGGTAGGGAGTTGTAGTCACCTGAGTAGGACCGGGGGAGCTGTGAGCACCTGAGGAGGACCGGGTTGTCGACATTCAGGAGAGGTGGGGGGGGGGGGAGCTCGTGGACACCTGGGGGAGTGCTAGGGAGCTCGTGGACACCTGGGGGGAGTGCTCGGGAGCCGTGGCCAACCGAGAGGAGAGGGGCCTTCCTGAGACTTCTAGACACTTGGAGAGAGAGAGAGAGAGGGGGGGGGGGAAAGGGGTAGAGAGAGGGAGGGAGAGAGAGAGAGAGGGAGAGAGAGAGAGAGCTGGTCTCGAGCCCGAGGATGGAGCAAGGATGGTGGGTGATGACGACGACGACGAGGAGGACTTCAGCACCACCTCGAGCGTACGGATCATCATCAATCATCGCGATGCTTGGGTACAAAACGCTCCCTCGACCACGACAGTGGATCGGGTTCAAAAGTGTCTTACTCTTCCGAGCCAAGGGGAAAGTTACGATGACGACCATAGAAATGGTAAGCCATTTTGTGGCGCAGAAATGATTTTGGACGCGTCATCCGATACGCAGAGGGACCTTTGATAATCAGATTGATCCTACGCGCCAGTAGGACCCAGTGATGATGGAGATCCTGTAGGATATGGTCCCGCGGTCGGAGAAGCGTCTCGGACCTCCGGATCCCGTAGCGACTACCGCTGAGGACCCGAGAAGACGCGCGGATGCAGGTGGCTTTAAGGAAGGAACAGGGTGTTACTCTGTCTCTACCCACACGAGGTGCTGGGAGAGAAAGGGCGCCCCCTCCCCTCGGCGGCGTCCACGGCCCCTGCAGGAGGAGGAGGAAGAGGAGGAGGTTAGCCGTGGCGACGAGAGGACTTTAGCCTGGAATGTCGGACGGGAGGCTTGTACGCGGCGGGAATGACCATCGCGCCGTTGGAGGCTGTGGCGGACGGAGGTGTCGCGACTCTACGGCGCACACCAGGAGCGTCGGAGGACCCCCTCCTCCTCCTCCTCCTCTCCATGACCCCCAGAGAGTCTTAACACCCTACCCCACCCCCCGCCCCTCCGTCTCCCCCTCACTGGCCGTAGGAGGAGCAGGAGCAGGAGGAGGGAAAAAAACTGATGGTTGGACTAGGTGGAGGAGGAGGCGGCACCGCCGTATTTCCCCCTCTCTCCCATCTCCTACCTCCTGTGAGCTGAGCTCGAAGCTTCCGCTTCATGGACACACGTCGTTGTATTATTCCACTGCAACGAAATAGATTAGCTGCTGTAAAGTCTGGCGCTGTTTAGTCGTTGTATTCTGATCTACGCTGTTGTATCGACGATAGGTAGTCCAGTTTACCTCGACAATTGCCACAGTTCAGATCCAAAAATCTTTTGAGATAATCTTTTTTTTTTTTCTTGAGACAAAGAATTTGAATACAGTAACTGTATTCATTCAGATGGCGCTAAGGCACAGTTTGTAATGTCAAGTGAGGTCAGGTCAAAAGGTCTGGTTTGGCAATTGTCCAGGACGTCCATTGTTGCATGATGTGGGTTATCAATGACCTGTGTGTTGCATGGTCGTATGTTGTGTGTGTGTGCTGACCGTGACCCGCGTGTTGCATGACGTGTGTTGTGTGTATAATCATTTTCGAAATTTAGCCTCCCATGTTAGCTGAGACGGCACGGGCAGCTGAGGCCCCAATACGCCTATGAATGCTATAAATGATTTATACGCGAGGACTGACTCACTAAGTGAAATTTCACATCCCGTGCATCTCCAACGTCACCACACCGCGTTGGATCAGGTGGGTCTTCTGCCCCGTCCGCCTTCGTGTACTCCTGCAGCTGGAGAGTATATACCCACGTCCCATCCCTGGGGGTTCGCTCCTACAGCAGGGTCTTCCGGCACGTGTCCTACCTCAGCCAGGTGTGTGAGAGGTTGTTACCTATAATCGTTCGTAACAGAAGCTGTGTCATAGTGACTCCATTTCTACCCACACACACACACGCCCCTCCCTCTTTAAACTGTCCTTCAGTCCTACAGATTATATTAATGATCGCGCCGTCTGAAGCTAATTGAGGCCTCGGTAACATTAGATCAGCTCTCAGGTTCCGAAAAGACGACGGTTTTTAGCCACCAGCCTCTGAATGCCATCTTGCAGTGCGCTCGATGTGAAAAAATTCTTAAATCTTCCTCATCGTTCAACATTTAGTTTTTATATAGAGAGAGAGACACTTCGCCATAGCTCGGAGAAGAGGCTTGTCTCCTGAGATCGAACGAGCTCCCCGCCAATTGTCTCGGCTGTTGGGTAATTAGCCAAACAAGGTGGTGCCGGACTACCATCTTACGCTGATAGCCGGAATGGGGTTGGGGGAGGGGGGTGGACGGTCCATCAGCGCGAGCCTTGGTCTAGCTTGGCGCTCCACAGAACGCCCTATCTGGCGCGGCTTGATAGAGCAAGCGACCACTCAATACCTCGCCCAGGCGACAGCGGCGGCGGCGGTAGTGGTGGTGGTGGCAGCAGGCAATGCATCCCCGCCAAAATATACCGCCAGGCGAGATAGCCCTCGAGACAACGTTAGTTAATGGAGGACAAAAGTTAACTCGCTCAAGAGGAGCCGCCCACGGAGAGAGAGAGAGAGAGAGGGGGGGGGGGGGGGGAATCACCACCGCCTCTTGCATTTTCGTATACTGTCGAAGCTGTTGACTGTTTTGAAAAACCTTCTGTCATATCACCCCTTCCCGGAGTCTCTGCTTTTGAAGGGAGAAGAATAGTGAGTCTTTCTGAGTCTTTTATCATACAGCTTGTATCTGAGTGAAGGGATTAGATTGTTTGCCCTGCTTTGGATTCGTTCTACTTTTCTCTTCATCTTTTTTCCAGGTTTGGTGACTCGAAGATTCCAAGGAAGGTCAGAACAGGTGCTCTAGTACGGGTGAGTGCTACATCACTATATCCTTTGTTGGCTTTGTTTTATATGCAGGTAGGTATAGTCTACCATAATCAAGGTCATTCCTGGTAATGACTCGAAAGGTTCTTTCCTTCTTCAGCTTTTGGTAACGGTTTATCATGCATTTTTTGATTGGCAATCTATGTTGTTTGGCGCCGGAGTGCATTACTTTGTCTGCGTTGGACTCCATTTGCCGCGTCCCCGACCACTCGGACAGTTTTGTCTATATCCGTACAAATCTTCAGGCTATGTCACCCCAGACGTGTCGTGGGCAAATTTCGAGGTTTTTGCCGCTGAGTCCCGTCTCTTACTTGTTGATGCGGAAGAAGAAGAGTGCGGGTTCCAGGACTGAGCCTTGTGGAACCCCGCTCGTCTCTCGAAGTCAGGCTGATGCTTTCCCATCTAACACCACTCCTTCGTTTCCTTTCTGAGAGCAAGTCCGCTGCCCACATGCAGTCTTTTATGTGGTTCTTTATCAAAGGCTTTGTGAAAGGCCACATATGTAACATCAGAGGGTATTTTGGAGCCCCAGATATTATATCATGTGACTAAAGAAATAAATCAGTGTAGTTACGTATGATCGTTTGTTTGGGACACCGTGCTCGGTGGTGGTGATAGTGATGGTGGTGGAAGGCTGTGGCTATGGTGCAGATGTGGTGTTAGAAGTGATAGAAGATAGCGTGAGTAGAAAGCGGTGGCGTTAGAGGGTGGTAGATGGATGGTGTCGGTAGAGAGCGGTGGTGGCAGATGGTGGCGGTGGTGGTAGGTGGCGGAGGTAGGGACCGGTGGTGGTAGGTGGTAGGTGGTGGCGGCGTGGCGCCGACGGGCTAGAGGGGCCGTCTTATCACATTTAGTGGTGGTCTGTCCTACACCAGGCTAAAGCCTGTCGCCTCCCTCCCCGGCCTTCTCTCTCTCTCACACACTTGCTTTACGGCCGACCACCAGAGATACGATTTATGGTCTTGTCTACAAATGAGTTTGGAGGAGTGAGCCGTGGTTGATGGAGGGAGCTCTTACTGTAGATGGTGAGGGAGGGAGGGAGGGAGAGTGTGTGTGTGTGTGTGTGTGTGTGTGTGTGTGTGTGTGTGTGTGTGTGCTGAGGAAGGCGCCACAAGTATGGAGGAATGCGAGTCCAAACGGACCTGGAATCCAGAGTTTGAGTCTTAGGTTAAGGCGAGGAACTCAGGGAGGATGTTCCTACGTAGGGGAAAATATAGCTCTATGGTTGTGGCTGGGGTGCAAGGATTTGCTGCCTGGATTTCGTTCCTCTGCCTGAACAGAACTGAGAATCAAGTTCATGATTCTTTTATCATTGGCAGGGTCTTAAGTGAAATATTTAATGGACTTTAAAAGATACACATGTCAAGAGAGAAGAGAATCTCTGATTCAGTAGCTTTAGGGAGAAGTGGAAAACCTGTCTCTTTTTATACAGGGTCGAGTCGTAGCTGTGAGGAAAGATCAGAGACGGTAAAGAATTTCCAAACTTAGCAATGAAAGAAAAGAAATGGAGATCACAACGGCCTATCCTAGAGTTGCGAAGGATCGCTTAACAGTCATGTGAAACACTGACTTGCCGAGCTCTAAGTGGTGTAGTTGATGGTGGGTTAACACAAACAGCCAGTTCTCATAAGCAGACATCAAGGTAATATCTACAGAAGAGGGAAAGAGAACCAAATCCTATGTGCAAAACAAGTGGGTCAAAGTTTGAGCTGATTATATAATACGTATATAGAGCTAGAACTTTTCCAAATGTGATGGCATTTCTTTACACAAAGAGGAATCAGGTGTTTGCATAATTAAAGCAACTGTTCAGAAGAGAAAAAGATTTCGGTATCTGAACAGGACTCCACTTTTCTGAGGGCGATCTTAGCTATTTGTGTACTGTAAGATATCCAAGATATATTAGATATTAAGGTGATGCCAAGTGTTGAGTGGTGAATTTACAGAGCCACCAGTGTAATTGGGGAAGTTATGGGGTGCTTTAGAAAAAGAATTTGTAAAGAACGGGGTTTTTAGAGGCATTAAACTTATCCAGGTTGCGACAAGAGGAGACTACGACTGGACAAAAGAAGATGGAGCGGCTTTGAAGAAAGTGAAGAAATGCAACTCTGAGTCGTCATCGTCATCTGTTGAGGAAAAGAAATTGACGACGGAAAAAAGAGAAAGAGCCTAGGAGAGAAAACAAAACCCTGTGGAACACCGTCGCTAATGAGAAGAGAGAGAGAGAGAGAGAGAGAGAGGTGGATCCATCTACAGTCCTGGAGATATGTAGACCAGACGGACAGGAAGACGAGAGAGAACAGAGTTAGGGAGGGGAAACCAAGAGAGGGTTGCTTGAAGACCAGACCCCGGTGCCGCAGACTGTCGAAAGCTTTCAGTATATCAGCCAAGGGTCGCAACATAGGGTTCCCTAATGGTTCCTCCAGAGGAGGACAATTAGTTAGATAGGAAACAATGTCACCGTAGGATCTCGCCGTGCTAAAGCCATATACTGTGGGTCAGGGTAGAAGACTGTGAGACTGAAGGCGCCTCGGAGGCAAACCAGCAGACAGTAGAATCAAAGGCTTTGGAAATGGTAGAAGTCAGAGGATCAAGGGGATACGTAGATGGGATTGACATCGACTTTTGAGATGGGCTGTACCTATGGAAGTTTCGAACGCCTTTCACCCTCCTTGCATGTTCAAGCCCTGGTCATCGAAATATTTTTTTCACTCCGTGCTTCCACCTCCAATTTGGTCTCCCACTTTCTCCTTGTCTTCCTCCACCTCTGACACATGGTTCCATTCGCTGCTGTGTCCGCTCCCAGGTGCCTAAAACACTTCACTTCCTCCACATTTTCTCCGTTCAGAGACTCGCACCCCAGCAACCTGTTCTGCCTGCTAAACCTAATAACCTTGCTTTTATTCACATTCACTCTCAACTTCCTACTTTCACACACTCTCCCAAAATCAGTCACCAACTTCTGCAGTTTCTCACTCGGATCTGCCACCAGTGCTGTATCATCAGCAAGAAAAAGATTACCTAAGTCCCAGGACCTCTCATCCCCAATAGACCGCACACTCTCCCCTCTCATCAAGACCCTTGTTTAGCCTCTATCACCACCCCATCCGTAAACAGATTAAACAACCACGCTAACATAACGTACACCTATCGCAAACCAACCTTCACTTGGAACCACTCATTATCCTCTCTTCCTACTTGTACAAATGCCTTACACCCTTGATAAAAACTTCTCAATGATTCTATCAGCTTTGCCTCCCACGCCATATATTCTTAAGAACTTCCACAAGGCATCTCTATCAACCCTATATGCTTTCTCCAGATCCATAAATGCCACATACATGTCTTTCTGCTTCTTCCAATCCTCAAGCACCTCACTGTGAAAACACAGTCACAGCAGTCACCCCCTTTCTAAACAAATTCAGCTGCAATACCATCCACTCCAGCCGCCTTGTCACATCTCATCTTACGCAAGGCTTTCACCACCTCTTATCTCTTCACCAAACTCCTCTCCATAGCTCGCTCACTTCGCATACCTCCCCGACTTAAACGTCCTACGTCTGCTACCCTATCATCAAACACATTCAACAATACTTCATACTAATTCTTCCATCTCTTGCTCACCACATCACTACCTGTCACCATTTCCCCATTTGCCCTTTCACCGATGTTTCCATTTGTTCTCTTATTTTTCTCATACTTTTAACTCCATTTCAAAATAAATTCTTATCGTACCTGAAGTTTACTGATAACTAGTCACCCCCCAACTCTCGTTCGCCCTCTTTTTTCAACCCCTGCACCTGCCACTTGACTTCCCATCACTTTCTCTTGTACATCTCTTAGTCATTTGCTCTCCTGCAGGGCAAAAAAGTCTGGTGAATTAACGAATGATCTATCGAGTTAGGTGATAAAATGGCATGTTAGTTGATAATCGGGTGTGGTAAGTAATAATCCTGCTTATTAAATCATATCCTGGCATTTCTAATGATTATTGCATGTGGCTGATAATTTGGCTCACCAGGTGATAATTTGGCTGGTTAGGTAAGACTGTGGCGTGTTAGGATTTGATCAAGCTTATAAGGTGATAATCTGGGCTTTTAAGTGTTGATGTAGCGTGTCAGATAATCTGAAGAGTTAGATGTTCATCTCGCGTGCTAGGTGATAATCTAGCGTTTGGAGATTATTTAGCCTTAGGTGATAATCTGACATTTAAGGTAATTATCTGATTAGAGAATAATCTAGCGTGTTTGGTGATAATCTGGATTGACACTATCAGATTGGGTGCTGATGTATTGTTTTAGTTGATAATCCGGCAAGCGTGGTAAGTGATAGTATGGTAATGATCTGGTGTATCAGGTGATAATTTGCAGTTAGATGATAATCTGGTGCGTCAAGTGCTAATCAAGCGGATTAGGTGAATATAATCTGGTTCGTTAGATCATCTGTTTTGTAAGGTGGTATAATCTGTCTCGTTAAGTGATAATCCGTAGTGTAAAGTGATAATTTGAGATGATAGGTGATGCAATGACGTGTTGGGTGTTAGTTCAGCGTACCGTGTGTTAATGTATTGGGTTTGTGATAATGTGGCTTGTTTGGTGGACTGGAGAACCTGTTGGGGACTGGGGCGTAGCGAGATAGTAGGGGTTAGGACATGTTTGGGACTGGGGTCTAGTGAGACAGCAGGGTTTGGGACATGTTTGGGACTGGGGCCTAGTGAGGCAGTAGGAGTTGGGACATGGTTGGGACTGGGGCATGTTGAGACAGTAGGAGTTGGGACACGTTTGAGACTGGGGCCTAGTGAGGCAGTAGTAGGAGTTGGGACACGGCTGGTACTAGGGCTTAGTAAGAGAGTATGGGTCGTTACATGGTCAGAAGTTGGACTGGCGTACATGACCAAAGGTTATTGAAGGTGGCTTAGTTCTTTGAGCCGTTGAGGGTGCGTTCTGGAGCGCAATGTGGCTGGGAGACCTGTTGTCAACGGGCTAACATCCGGCGTGCGGATCCATCAAGACATCATTCGTATGCATGATGAAAGCACGAGGGCGTCCCATCTTCTTAACCCTGTGTGATGCCACAGGTGAGGGAAGGGACAGGAAAGCCTCGGTGCCCCATGGAAACGCACGCCTTGATGGCAATGAAGAAGTCTGCAGACACCTGTGGAATAAGACTTCTTACGCGGCCCAGCTGGCGCGTCAAGTCTTAATCTGGCGTGTCAGGTGTGTTAATCCCGTGAGTTACAAGTTTGATCTGGTGTATATCAGCTGCTACGTGGCGTCCGTACCACCACAGATTTCCATGCTGGACGGGGGTCTCAAACTCCCTCCGCACCTGCACACGAAGGGACCAAGCGACACGCTCGCGGCTGGTGCCCTACTGCCGAAGGGCGGGGGCAGTTCATCCTGTTCTGGGAAGAGGGGCGCCTCTCTAGGTTGTAGATGTTACCTGAGACACACACACACACACACGAACCTCCATACAGCAGTGGTTAGCGCTGCGACACCGCCAGTCTGATGAGCCCAGGTTCGATTCCCGGGCAGGGCAACCGGCTCACAGCCAACCCAGCTGTTCATTTACCCCTTTTGAGACTGGTCGATCACTGGGTACCTGGCGTAAGCTAGGTTGTATGTGTGTGTGTGTGTGTGTGTATACATACGGTCAAGACATGTATAGATATATATGGGTAAGAGACCGGGCACCAGAAGTTTAAAAAACTCTCTCACAATGATACACAAACAGTAACCACACACACACACACACACACACACACACACACACACACCAGACCCAGTTCCAGAGAAAAATGCATGATGCGAGAAATCCAGAGATGTATTATGAGTATTGATGTGAGAGCAGAACTCACACACTGCAATTTACAGATGGCGTAACTACGGGGTTTTGTGAGCTAAGCAACAATTTCAAGGGCGATATGCAAATTAGATGATAATCTCCTCAGGTGTTCTGTCTAGCAACAGACTCTCTTGCACTCTAGCCAGACCTCTCTCTCTCTCTCCCCACTGCTGACGAAGCGTCCAGATAAACATAACCACCTCATTCCTACTGTCTTCAGACCCCTCGCCATATGTTCTCGACTCTACCTCGCCTCCGTTGTGGGAACATGAAATCTCTTTTTCTCAGAAACATGTCTGGGTCTGATTGCTCCGCCCGGATCCAGGAGTTCCATCCACTTCGACGCTGCAGATGACGGGAACCCGAGGGCGCTGGAAGAGGGTGCTATCCCTCTCCTTGGGGAAGGGGAACGCCTTGACCGCCATCAGTTTATGTATATAATTTTCTCATTCTCGTCAGCAACAAACAAGCCAGAGACGTTCTTCCCGAAGACGAAAGATTGAGCCCCTTACGCGTCAGAGCACACGCTTCGCCACCGCTATATTTAGCAGCATCTTGCTGTTACTAAGGCTACATTTTTTTTCTCTCTCTCTCTCTCTCTTTATTCCTGACTGTTGAATAATATACTCGCACCAAAAGGCAACCAGCAAAGCCTGGGAAGCGACCCCGTCTGTACCCGCGTAAATATCCTACAAGAATGCCTGTGGGGACGTCACTGCGCATGTGTGTGTTTGTGCCTGTTTGTTGAAAATAGGGAAGGAAGCTTTGCACTTGATGAAGCCCCAATATTTTTCACGCTCGTTCTTCTTGCCATGCAGGACCTTGAATTCCCCAAGTGCTTTCCTAATTCACTTCTATATCTGCTTTGGCTCCTCACGTTACTGAACAGAGAGTTCCCCACAACGCGTTGGCCGAGGATCTCTCCTTGCCTCGTCTCCTGTAGCCCGTCCTCCACATCACAAGAGAAACAACACTGGTCGTGGCCCGGATTAAGGATACCACCAACATTTCCCCCTCTCACTATCCTGGGGTCTGAAGCTATGCTCGGTAAGCCTCACTCTTCGTCATTTGGCCCACTCCAAGTCGTCGCTTGGCCCACTTAGGCCGTCGTGTGTCTCCCTCTCTGCTGCCAAGGGGATCACATCCCGTCAGCCAGTAGGGCTTCGAGGCTGAGTCGTCTTGGCTGGGAGGAAATTGGTTGTTCGTTGGCCCAGGTGTCTGACGGAGGGCGAATCGTCAGGAGGAAGAAGACCTCACTCAGAATTCTTATTTGCCTCGTCCTTGTGGTCGGCTAACACGTCTCAAAAATCACTTCCTTTCTTTTCCTTTTACTTAAGAGGCTACCAGTTAAAGGCCGATGGTCCTCATCAAGGCCGGGCCTTGAATGAAATGTAGAGAGATCTATGAAAGGGAAGAAGAAGAGACAAGGGAGAGTATTTACGAAGCTTGGACGAAGTGATTTGTCTGTGCTGTCTTTGCTGCCACATCAATACTTGCTCTGTCGTGTTCTCGAAGTGCTCCCGTCTGCTTCAGGATGAAGACGGAGATCTAAAGACCATCGCCGCATTGATCCTGGTTTCGTTTCTCGATGATGACGAAATCATTACCACCGCTAACACATCCAGCCTAGCTTCCTCGACTTGCTGGTGAAACGCATCGACAAATCGCTTCCCTCTATCGTCTGTGGGTCAGTGGCAGCGGTGTTTGAGGTCTTCCATGACCTAATTCAACTCAGAAGTGACGGGGAGGGAACAGGGGCTACAGTCCGTAGCGAAATAAACAGGAGACTCGTGTTGAAAGGGGGATTACGCAAAGCCTTGAGGAGGATATGTTGACAAGACGGTAGTAGTAATGTGTCAACCGCTAATACACCCTTAACACGAACGTGCATATTAACGTGTCAGTAAACGTATCATTTACACTCGTTAAACCCATTCATTTACATCGATTCACTGCTCGTTTACAACGACAACCCTGGGCTTAACGAACCGATCCGTTGTATTTACACACCCAGCAATTCATCTCTGTGTCACCCTCCCACATTACGACCTTGTTTCGCTGCAGATCACACGTAACGTTTCGGGGCGAATCGTTGACCCTACCCCACCAAGGGCTTCAGGCCTACTAACTACAGGATCGCTAAGACCGTGAAACGACCAGTTATAACCACCAGTCTAGTAATCAACCGTTCAAAGCAAGTCGAGGAACCATATTCGCCTCACATTGGACATATATTGCCCTCGTCTGTTAACTGGAGCGATGTGATGGGTAAACAGACTCACTCTTTAGTTAGTGAGGCCGTGTGTGTGTGTTTGTGTGTGTGTGTGTGGTGGGGGGAGGGAGTTATCCAGGCATGGAATATTCCCAGGAATATTCCATCTGTATTCTCTACAACTTTGCCAAGGGGCAATCATCGCTAACCATTGAGAGCTAGTGAGGATCGCTTGAGCGGCCAGTGTCCGTGGAAGGGCCAGTGTCTGTGGCATGGCCAATGTCTGTGCAAGGGCCGGTGTCTGTGGCATGGCCAGTGTCTGCGATCTTCATTTCTCCTCCCTGAGCTGGCCACATGATCTGAATCCGCACGTAAGACACTCTCCCTCTCTCTCTCTCTCTGTCAACTACAGACTTCACGAAAGACGACACTAACTCGTTCCCTCACCTCTCTCTCTCTCTCTCTCTCTCTCTCTCTCTCTCTCTTTCAAGACTCCAGCTGCGGGGACAGATTACCCAGCTCTCGTCTCTCCAAATCTACCGGATCTCTGTCGCGTGGGATACATTATGTTCCTGCCACTTAACCAAGCCACTTAAAGGCACTAATGTCTGTTCGCCAGTTTAGAGAGGGAGCTGTTCGCCTCCCCCCTCGCCCTAAGTCTCGGGTTCCAGCTCGCTTAAACTATGTACAGACTAATGCGACCCTCACTTATCTGCCAGTAACTCAGATAAGGGCGTCTGGCTCTATTTACGTGGATAATCTTTGCTATTACCCCGTTCATTGTGTACAACAGCCGAGCTGATGGAGGACGTATCTCATTGTCTCTCCAATATCTAAAAGGTTTTCTCATCTGAAACCACCACCCCCACCCCACCCCTCACCCACCCCCCTACCCCTGGGTTAGCCAGTGAATGATGTTAGACGTGTAAAGCCCAGGCGACACTGGGTTTATGAGTGCGGGGAGCAGAAGTGCTCTGAGGGACGTGGGGGTAGAGAGAACAGCGATGGACGGGGAAGCGGGGTGTTGCAGGACTTGGAGAGGAATAGGTTTAGGAGGGACCAGGTGAATTGGATTCCAGGGATGTTTAAAGTTAACTGATCCAGTGAGACTAAAATGACTAACGAGTGTTGGAATATGATTTAGGAGGTGTTGGGTTGGCTAAACAGAGCCGCTGTTTCTCCCATACTTTTGTGCCCTGGTGATTTTCAAACTCGTCTGGTCTTTCTATAGTCAGCCTACTGAGCAAGGATTTCATTTGTTTTTTTCCGAGTTGTGAACTTCTATGTACCTTCGGTTTTCTATAACCCACTGCTAGGCCTACCAGGTGTACCTAGCTACCAGGCCTTCCAGGTTACCCAGCTTCCAGGCCTCCCAGGAGTATTAAGTTATCAGGCCTATTAGGTGTACCCAGCTACCAGGCCTCCCAAGTGTACCCAGCTACCAAGTATACCAGGTGTATCAAGCTGCCAGGCCTTCCAAGTGTACCCAGCTACCAGGTGTATCTAGCTACCAGGCCTCACAGGAGTATCAACCTACCAGGCCTACCAAGTGTACTCAGCTACCAGACCTTTCATGTGTACCCAGCTACCAGGCCTTCCAGGTGTACTCACCTACCAGGCCTCCCAGGTGTACCCAGCTACCAGGCCTTCCAGGGGTATCAAGCTACCAGGCCTTCCAAGTGTACCCAGCTACCAGGCTTACCAGGTGCACCCAGCTACCAGACCCTCCAGGTGTACCCAGCTACCAGGCCTACCAGGTTTATGTAGCTACCAGGCCTGACAGGTTAAAGTTGCTGACTGACTCGCTGTGCCCGTCATGTCACAAGAGGTCGATTTCGTCCACTCGATCATCAACCAGGCGGATTGTTGTATCCCTCCACCACCCATGGCGGCCACTCCTGGTGGACCATCCCCTTGCTCAACGTATCGACCTCGAGATCACACCACCTAAAATAAACCTCCCCCCCTCCCCCCTCCCCCCTCTCCGACGTATACCCTACCATAAGCCAGGTACCCAAAATCATCGCCCAGTCCCTCAGGGGGATAGATGAAGAGCTGGGTTAACTGCGGACTGATTGGCGCGACCAGAGGATTCGAACCAGTGCGCGCTCGGCCCCAGGCGGACTGCGAATACGTCAGAGTCAGTAGCGCTAACCGCTAGAACACGGAGCCGAGCGTTGGAAAACATGCTAAAAAGAGAAGGATTCCCGATCCTGCTATTGTTTTCAGTTTTGGCCGCCCTACTTGAGAAACGACACAGACAGGACGGAGAGAGAGAGAGAGAGAGTGTGCAGCGTCGAGCTACCGTAATGATTCCCGGCCTGAGAAACGAATCCCAAAGTTAACGACCGTCTCGATGTAAGTATCTGTCTAAGACTAAACCAGTCGTGGTTTTACTAGTAGTAGTGGGAACAAACTTGGGGCAAACGTTTTGCTTTGAATGGAACGATTTACCAGTGAGAAGAGTTGGGAGCCCCGCCCACCATAGATAACGCCGAGAAACAGACTAGACGAACAGTTTAGTCTCGAGTACTTAGACTTGGGATCCCTTGACTGAGGCTCATAGCGCCTCCGCAGTACAAGAATCCTAGCACGCCTTCTGAGGTTACCCTTCCCTGTTTCTCTTTCCTCTCTGCACTAAAGGTAACGTTTCTCGTCTCTCCTGCCGTCACAAACAGCCTCGTAAGGACTTCCATAGTCTGTTAACTGGTGGCGTCCATCGTAGGCACCGTGGCCCCTTCCCTCACCACTAAGTGCTCCTCCTCACCATAAACCATCGTGGACGCTATTTCAGACCTTGTACCGCGGAAGTTCTGAAGCGTAACCTCACCCCTACCCTTCTACCTTGAACCAAAACCAACCGAACCAAAGGCAATGCCTACATAAGTACTGTTATTATTATTACCATCACTTCCAACCCTGCCCCCGGCCAACGCCACACACACACACACACACACACACACACACACACACACACCATTTCCAAGAGGCGTTTCTGACAACGCGCCACTCCCCAGAAGATACGTCCCGCACCTGTTCTGCCACCACTCCGGTACTCCCCATCAAGGAACCACCACCACGATGTCTATCTATCTCCCGGGCCCGAGCTGCTAATACTACCATTACCGCTTGTACCACCGCTGCTCCTGACGCCACGGCCCGAGTCATGACCACAGGACACCCCGCCACCTCCGCCGGCGGACATCACCTTCGCTACGGTAATGACTACCATCATCACCCTCCCCCCTCAGAAGATGTGTGTGTGTGTGTACCATCGCTACATTCATCTCTGTCGTAACAATTACCGTAACAACGCTCCATCACCAGCCATCCTGCTCCTCCTACTCCTCCTCCCTCTTCTTCCTCAAAATCACTGGTTATCCGAGCGACTTTGGGGTCAGAGCCTACCTCAGCATCGCCCTGGTCAGCAGCAGCGGCAGGAAGGACCTGCCCCGCCCCCCCTCTCTTCAGCACCTGGAGCAGGGCGCACCAGGGGCCCCTCCCTTGGCCGGAGCCACACACTCGACCTCTCCGCCACCTTCGTCAGCAGCGGGATGGACTCAGCAGAGCAGCGCCGGCTTGAGCGCGGTGGTGTCCTTGGGAGTTAAAGAGGCACCCGAGACGAGAGCGCGAACTCTGCACTATTTAGGTAGCACACACATTAGATTCAATTTAGATAAGTGTGAGGCATGAGGTGTCCAGACGCGCGGGGGTATAAGCCATGCAATTCATGCTGTGGTTTCATTTGTCTCTGTTTGTTAGGGATCGATTAAGCCCGCTTATACGGCGCCTCGGGTAATTCAAACGCACGGTATGTAGTGATCTCCGGCGATAGCTGCTACCGCAGAGACACACGCACGCACACACACACACACACACACACACACACACAACAAGGGGCAGCCGTTGTCTCGGTACCAAACGCACACAACTGTTGTCAACTTCCTTCCACCAGACGGAGTCCGCACGTCGTCTTCTCCTCCTCCTCCCCCTACACATCCTCGTCTATACAGTTAAGCACTCGCCCGTCTCTCTCTCTCTCCCTTTCTCTCTCTCTCTCTCTCTCTCTCTCTCTCTCTCTCTCTCTCCCCTCTTGCGTCTTTCGCTGGGGGAGGAGGAGGAGGAAGAGGAGGAGGAGGAGGAGGAGAGCGCTGGATGAATCTGCAGGTCTTCCTCGTAGTTTGAGACAAAAACACAAAAGCGGAGGTCGATTACTGCCAAGCAAGCATGGAAACTGGAGGCGCCAACAAACCACTACTGTGGCCGCTAAATGTATGTAATCATCAGGCCTGAGATAAATGGAGGCGCGTGGTGCACGGGGGCTTATCACGGCTCCTATCTCAGGCCAGCCAACAGCAGGCAGCTACCGTGTGGACCCTGCTGCCCAGGGCGCTCCCCGCCCCAGCCTTCCCTCCTCCTCCTCTCCTCCCCGGACCCCTTCCCCCCCTCCCCCCGACCCTCCCTCTTAACCTCCCTACCTCCCCATCCACCTCCCCATCTCCCCTCCCCTCAACTTCCGACTGTTGTTGTTCCCTAACTGCCTCCTCCCCAATTTCCTTCCCTCCCCAATCTCCCTATTTCTTTTTTTCTCTCTCTCTCCCCTTTCTCCTCACCTTGCCTCTCCAGCTTCCTACTTTCCCTCCCCTGGCTCCCCACCCTCTGTTCAACCTCCCCTCGCCCCCACGCTCTCGGCCGGCCCACTTCTCCTCACAACACACCACCTTCGCTTCCCAGATGAACCCAGTATCAATATCATGTGGACGTCCCAGATCTGGCGCCGCATTTCGACAGGTCTGTCACATACGTGACACCGTCCTTGACCTAATCACTGACACAGCCGCTCATCTCTGAGGTCAAGCCCTCTTCACTCTCGGAGACGATGCCAGACCTTCTCGACTCCAAACCACAACCCAGTGACAAGGGCTGCTGATCCTTCTTAACTAGCGCTAAATTCCAGTCGCGCAGCGCTGCGCGCGATCCAATGCATCCATGAGGTAGTAACCCCTTGACACAGCCCTACAGCACTTGACGGCTTTTGACAAAAAAGTTCTCCTTGACACACACAGACCCACAGCTCTTGACGTTGCTCCTATTCTTCTGACACAGCGAGACATCGCCTGTGTCAGTAACACAGACCAACATCGTCCGTGTCATGCTGACAGCGCCTGGACTGTGGAACACGATTGAAACCCAGTCGTCTGTGTGTCATCTAAGCTCTTCATCCCTTCATAGACATATTCATCCAAAGCAGCTAAGAAACTTCCTTCAGAAGCCTAAGTAGCCCGGTCATGAGTACCTAAAAGCCCTAAACAGCCTGATTTAAACACTTCAGAGCAGCCCTAGCGAGAGACGTAAACACTTCCTCCCGTCCACGGCCCTGCTAGCCAACACAGAGACCCAAAACAAGGCACACCAGATCCCTTCGACACAGATGCATTTTTGTTTTATGAAACAGTCTGACATCTAGCTATAAGCACGGCCATCTATCGTCTGAAAGGATTCCCATTTAGTTCGTAATATAAGAACATTAAAACAAGTTAGGACATTGCAAGAGGCCTATTGGCCCACGCTAGGCATAGGTCCTGAATCTGTCCACCCTATAACCAACCGACTGAGCCCATAAGCACATCGCGACCCACGCTGGCAGACAACATGCCCTTCCTTGCTCCTCGTCTCCTCCTCCTCCTCCTCCTCTTCCTCCTCCTCCTCCTCCTCCTCCTCCTCCTCGCAAGTGCCAACATCTGAGGTAATCCTGGTCCGTTGGTAATTCCTCAGGGACATTTCTCCCCCGCCCCCGCCCCTCTCCCTTCCCCATCCTTCTCCCTCCCTCCCTCCCTCCCTATCACCCCAGACGGTTGTTGCACCGACAGAACACACCTGATGCTGCTGTTCCACGCAAGAGCCTCTGGCCACCAGCACAATCGCAGCTCGCCACACACACACACACACACACACACACACCTGAAATTAGTTGGTGGAATGAGAAATCGCGCCTCCTTTTTTTCGTGGCATTCCGTCCCTCTGTGAAACATGTCATTTATTTTGTCTTCTTTCATACTCTGTTTTTTTTTCCGTAAGTATATTTCTTACATGACGTCCACGTATATATATATATATATATATATATATATATATATATATATATTTCCATACTTGATCATTGTCTCCCGCGTTAGCGATGTACCGCCAGGAAACAGACGAAGAAAGACCTCATTCGCTCACATCCATTCTCTAGTTGTCGTGTGTAATGCACCGAAACCACACACAGCCTCCCTATCCACATCCAAGCCCCACACTGACCTTTCCATGGTTTACCCCGGAAGCTTCCCACGCCCTGGTTCAGTCCACTGATAGTATATCGATCCCTCTATACCAAATCGTTCCAATTCATTTTGTCCCGTGCGCGTCTTTCACACTCTTGCATGTCCAGGCCTCGATTACTGAAAATCTTTCTTCACTCCATCCTTCCATCTCCGAAACAGTCTCCCTGTTCTCACTGTCCCCCATCTTCTGTCACATACATACATCCTCTTTGTCAGCCTTTCCTTGCTCATCCCCTATATATGTCCAAAACATTTCAACACACCCTCGTTCAGCTCTCTCAACCACACTCTTCTTATTATCACACCTCTCTCTTACGCTTTTATTACTTACTCGCTCAAGCCACCTCGCACCACACATTGTCCTCAGGCATTTCATTTCCAATACGTCCTCTCATATCCGTACCTTTGCATTTAGCGGCCCCCGCCTCGCGTCCACACAGCACCGCCGGGACTACCGTACCATCGGACATACCCACCTTAACCGTCATCGACACGCCTTAAATAACTCAGCACCTCAGCCCCCTCACCCACCCTATGGCTCACATCGTCCCCCATGGTTCCATTCGCTGCTGCCATGTCCACCCCAAGGTATCTAAAACATGCCACTCCACTTCCTTCAGGTTCTTTCTGTTGAAATTCACACTCAAACCGAACGGGCTTTCTCCCATGCTCGACCTCGTTACCTTAATGTTCCACACACACACACACACACACACACACACACACACACAAACACGTACACGCACACATTATTATACTTTTACAGTTTTCTTTTAAGTATTCATATGGCTTCTTTCTTTAATAGTGTCACCAATTCAAGAAAAGAGAAATTCCATATATATTTTCACTGGTGTTACCGGACTCCTCCTGCTCGATGTTACACCACATGAGAAAATTCGCCTTTGGCGAGGCTGTATCTCTGGGAGTACAGTCCCATCAAAGAACTTATAACTCCAAAGGAGTCTGCATTTCCCTGCTAATAGTAGCAGCGCTGTCTCGGGCCGTAGGAGGCTTCAGCAACAAGTCCTGAGTAACGCCAGGGTTTTTTTTTCATAGAAGTTGATCCCGAAATGATTACATTTGGGTAAACTGAAAAGTACTTTTGGTATATTTAAATGTAAATAATCATCACGGCTGCTTGTTTGCCACCTTTAGTCGTAACCACTTGTGCAAGACGACACGGAAGCCCATTCAGTAGTTCGTAGACTGCCTCATACCAGTACACCCAATGGAGCTGGTAGACTGCCTCGTATCAGGCCATCCAGCAGCTAGTAGACTGCCTCATACCAGCTCATCAAGGAGCTGGTAGACTGCCTCATACCAGGCCTTCTAGCAGCTGGTAGACTGCCTCGTATCAGGCCATCCAGCAGCTAGTAGACTGCCTCATATCAGCTCATCCAGGAGCTGGTAGACTCCCTCATACCAGGCCATCTAGCAGCTGGTAGACTGCCTCGTATCAGCTCATCCAGGAGCTGGTAGACTGCCTCATACCAAGCCATCTAGCAGCTGGTAGACTGCCTCGTATCTGCACATCCAGCAGCTGGTAGACTACCTCGTATCATCATATCCAGGAGCTGGTAGACTGCCTCGTATCAGGCCATCTAGCAGTTGGTAGACTGCTTCAACACCAGCCCATCCAGCAGCTGGTAGACTGCCTCAACACCAGTCCATCCAGCAACTGGTAGACTGCCTCGTATCAGGCCATCTAGCAGCTGGTAGACTGCCTCACAGCAGCCCATCCAGCGGCTGGTAGACTGCCTCGTAACAGCACATCCAGGAGCTGGTAGACTGCTTCAGCATCAGCCCATCAATAAACTGGTAGAGTACCTCAAACAGCCGTGATGCGAGTGTGTACTAACTGGCCCTCTGCCCCTGGCCGTCTCCTGCACAGTCACCATAACTCCAGTCTGACGCGAGTGTGTAATTAACTAGTCCCCTCCGTATCTCCCGGCCGTCTCACGGCACGGGCGCCATAACGCCATCGCCTCAAACGAACGCCAGCATTAACATTCGTCTCACGGAGGAGGGAAGGTATCTCTGGGCTGGCCCGTTCAGGGCGACGGGTTTATTTAGCCTCAACGTATACATGGGCCAAGTCTACGAGTGATATCCTCCACAGTCCTTTTTTTTAAAGATCGTAGATTTTCTGCTGTGGGACTCGGGCTCTCTGGCTCTCTCTCTCTCTCTCGCGGGCGCGCGGGCGCTCGCTCGCGTCACTGCTGGTATACCACGAACTCTGAGCCTCGCGGTGGTATAGCTCGTGTATGGAAAGGAGGAGGAAGAGGAGGAGGAGGAGGAGGAGCCACTCCTGTTGCCAAGGAGGGATGATCGCCAGGACGCTGGCTGGCCTTCCTCACCCAGGCGCCGATATGTCTAAGGTGGTCGATACCCCGATTTCGCCCCACAACGCCGGGCGCCGTTCTTTACGCACGTTACGCCCTCCCTGGACGGACGGACGGACTGACTGACTTAACTACCCGCAGATCATTAACGCTGGCAAGCCACTTCATAGCCAATTAGGACGGGAGGTGACGGGGGGAGAAAAGAAACTCCGCGCTCGTCTTGGTCACGTCCTCCGGTGATCTTGAATGTTTAACTCGGCAGAGGATTGTATGGGGGAGCTATGTACCTCCAGGCCCTGTGTATGTGCGGGCAGGGGCTCTTCTCAATTCGTTGGGAGGCCCCAGGGTCCGGGGAGAAGAGTACGTGGGGAGAGGCTGCGTACAGGTTAGGTCCAGGATCATGGTGTAGGGTTGCGTTTGCTGGGAGAAAAACTGATGGTTGGAAACCTCCGATTCAATACAGTACAGTGATATATATTTACATTTGGGCAGGAATTCACCCACGTCTTTGGAGACGATGCCCAGTCGCCCCAGTCGCCAATGTCTTGTCGTCTTGATACTTGTGAATTTTACAGGTTTACACATTTTGTCATTTTTGAGCAATGGGTCTCATAGAGAGAGAAAGAGACAGAGAGAGAGAGAGAGAGAGAGAGAGAGAGAGAGAGAGAGAGAGAGAGAGAGAGACCCACTTTGTTTATTGTGTGTAGACTGAAG
>JAYMFT010351786.1:0-22950 GCA_038088735.1 Panulirus argus
AATACCCTCCCATACAATTTTCCAGGAATACTCAACAAACTTATACCTCTATAGTTTGAACACTCACCTTTATCCCCATGTCTTTACTCCTAGGTATGTAAGCACACGCAAAAGTGTGTATATGTGTGCGCGCGTGTGTATGTGTGTGTGTGTGTGTGTTTGCATGTCACTCTGATGACGTCATAACATTGTTCCTTCACCATTCCTTTGGCAGGTCGTGTGGGGGAGACGGTGAAGATCCTAAAGAAGATCGCCAGGGTGAACGGCTACACCATCCCAGACCACGTCTTACGGGACCTGGAGGTGAGACCATCGTACATTATAATATATAACTGCTCTCGAGAAACTCCAGCTCCTTAGCACTTTGTCTCACTCGTCGCATTACTCACACAAATTTCTTTGGATTCTTCAAGATCGTTTTCACCCACTTCCTGTGCTGGATAAGCATAAGATGCAGAGAACCTAATAGCTTCTGTTTATATAATGAATGCATAATTTTATGCTTGGGAAGACTTTTTTTCCTTGGTCGTTATACCACTGTGGCGCCTCCACAGAAAGCCCACCAGGAGAGGATGGTAGAGGGTGACGACGCCGCAGTGGTGGAGCAGCTCACCTCTGCGTCACTACTCGACCTCTTCCGGACGCCAAGACTCCGTCGCACCACCATCGTTGTGTGTGTCCTCTGGTAGGTCGTCTCTCCCACCAGCATGCCCGGTTCCCTCCTCACCTCCCCATCCCATCCAGCTCGCCTCTCTCCACTTGGCTGGCCATTCCACCTTTTTTACTTCCCCTCCTCATGTTTTCTACTTGACTGGGTCTCAGTCCAACTCGGACCTCTCTCATGTAGTTCCTCCTCCACCTGTCGGTCTGTTTGTTTATAAGTATTCCATTACTGTCTCTGACTTTCCGTCTCATCACATTACAATTCAGGGTTCTGCGTTGTGTCTTTTTTTCATGTTAATCACCCAATCAGTGTCCATATAATTGATGGACAGAGACAGGCAGCTCATTGCTAACCTGCTGTTGTATTTGTGAACTTGTTCACAGATATGTTTTCGGAAGTATGTTTTGTTCCCAGCTTATCCAGGTCTACTCCACAGGCAGGTCCTTCCCTACAGTGTGCCTCCCATAGACATGAACGTCTACAGTCCTCCCAAACAAAGTATCCATTACAGTCATGTCCTCTCATACAGAGTATCCTACAGTCATATGCTTCCTTATAAATACCCACTGTAACCAAGTCCTAAATGAGTTAGATCAAGTAAATAGATAGTGGTATGTTGGATTTAGGCAGTCATACGGCTGAAAATACACAGTTGAAGTATCACAGAACTGAGAGGTCATGATCGTTACCAGTTAACTGTTCATGAAAGAGTTTAAGGTAAAGACGGGCTGCATATATCCACACTTTGGATAAGTACGCGCGTAAGACACATCTAGATAGTCGGGAATGTTTACGGAGTAAATATCATGGTTTAAACATATGCACTTGATTGAACATCGTGATGTATAATTACAGTAATACAGTAGTTGACAAAGTTCCCACTACCGTAACTGTCCTCCCTTACAGAGGACCCACTACAGTCCTGTCCTCCCCTACAGAATACCCACTACTCTTGTCCTTCCTTGTAGACTAATCCTTACATCCTGCAGGATGCTGCTGAACCTGGTGTATGACGGCCACGCCCGGAATGTATCCAACCTGCAATTGGACGTGTTCGTGACCTTCAGCGTGGCCTCGGCGACGGAGCTGCCCGCCGATATATTCCTGGTGCTGACACTGGACCGACTGGGACGTCGATGGCCTGCCTTCGGCACCCTCGTTCTCTCGGGTCTTCTCACCATCCTTACTACTGCCTTCTCAGGTGATCCTCGTTCCTCGTTCCCCCTACTCAGCGGCCTGGTTGGTTGAAGAGTGGTTGGTTGGTTCGTTGTTAGGTGTAAAATGTAGATGGTACAGTAGGTGTACTTTTTTCTACACTTCTCCTACACAGACGTGTCCCCCACAGTGTACTGTGCAAAGAAATGTCCCCCTGCAATGTACCTTGTACAGTCATTATCCCAACAGTGTACCGTGTACAGGCATGGCCCCCTGCAATGTACGTTGTACAGTTATTATCTCTCTACAGTGTACCGTCTACAGGAATGTCCCCTTACAGCTTACTGTCTAAGGCTATGTCCTCGCACAGTTAAACATCCTTACATTGTTTCTGTAACCCTTAGAGTCATGTCCTCTTCATCAGGGTATCGTTTACAGTGAACCATCCACAGTTTTAAGGTCAGACTATGAGAGCCGATAAGTCGGATTAGTATAGATATAACTCTCTCCAGTGAGTACGTGGAGCTGATCAAGCGTACCAGGTATTGTTACACACCACGGTTAACGCTGCCAGGAATAAAAGCTACTTACAATAAAAGAAACAAATACAAAAAGAAATTATTATTTACAGGGCACAAAAAGTTACGTTATCACAACCCAGATAAGTTTTCAAACCAAGAAATCTCTCCCTATACACAAGCACAATAATCATGATGATAGTTATAATCCTATTACACTTTACCTACGGGCGTAATAGATATAACAAATGAATGCAACTGTGGGCAAAAAAAATATATATTACAAATGCAACTTATCTCGGCTGTCAATATAAACGAATCAAAGACACACAACACCTCTCGGGGTATTTGTAGGAGGAGGTAACTATAAAGGGTCAGTTCTGAATGGTTAAGAACAAGAAATATGTAAATCACATGCTGACGTCACCCGGGCAGGCCCACATCTCGACTGTGATTAGCCAGAGGTCCTCCACCGACCATCACACCACGTCAATCGAGCACTGATGTGGTGTTACAGGAAGCAAACTTTAATTTCATCTGGTTCCTGCAGCTCTTAATTGAGTTAAGGTCTGGGGAGTTCTCATGCCACTCCAGTAGCTGAATTTCTTTTCTCTGGTAATCATTTCATCATCTCTCTAGCCTTATGGCAGGGGGCGCTATCGTGCATAAATAATTCACACCCGTGAATTCCATAATAAGGAAGCAGATGGTCCTCCAGCATCTTGCTGTGATGCTCTCCATTCATTGCCGTGCTTTTAGGCAAGAAGCACAATCCTTCCCTACCCATTGCACCAATAAAGCAACCCCAGATCATTACACTATCTGGGTGTTTCACAGTCTTCGCTTTAAAACAAGAGTCATGGCGCCCTCAGGCCTCCACACCTTCCCCTGCCTGACTCCACTGTTGCTCACTCCAGTCTCTGTATTTATTTGCAAATGTGAGCCGTTTGCCTTTCATTTCCTTCGTAAGCAGGGGTTTGATAGCTGGTTTGCGGGAGGGAATATGAAGGTCTTTCTGTTGCTGATGATGAATGGTTCCTTGAGAGACATATCCTAGAAGTTTTGGATGGCTTTTCTTGAGTTTGGCGACCGAAATGCAGGATTTCTTCACTGCTTCTCGTTTTAGAAGGTTATTTGTATACTTGGAAATCTTTCTTAGTCGACTATAGGATAGGTTTTGGTGGTGGGATGACTTTGTCAGGGAGGTCACGAGCGCTGGCAAGCAGCCGCCAGATCATTCGTTCTGAGCGCCCAGTGCGCCTAGAAATCTCTCATGTACCCATATTTTCTTCCTTCCAGGCGAGAATTGGAGCATTCTCCTCTTTGGAAAGGTAAGAGCCAGCCACCTTGAAGTACAGGTGGAGAAAATACAGCGCCCAAAAGCGAAATTCCTAAAATGAATTGGTGACCAGGGAGTAAAGAATGAAAATCCTTCCTGAATTGGAAATCAGGAGGAGTAAAGAAAGAAAATCCTTTCCTAAAGATAGGCTGAGGCACAATGAGGTGGATTACTGATGTTTACACCGTTAGGAGACACTAGCCTCAGCGGCCAGATATACGATAATTTCACCCTTAGAGCGTCATATGCTTGTATCCACTATAAACCTTACCCACGTATCGCCTTTGGAAATATATGGAGGAGCGGGGGCGGACAAGGCTTTTATGCGAATATACAGTTTACTATCTTGAATAACAATACCACAGAGCCATCGAAGGCATGAAAAAGTCGTGAGAGATATTATGATAAATAGAAAGTTGATCTTGAGTGGGTGGCGGGCGCCCCACCCGAGAATCTTATCTAAATTGCATTTTATGAAAATAGTTAACGAGATGAGACGAGACATAGACAAAGCATCATTTGGAGCACTAATCTGAAAGAAGTAGGGAAATGTAGTGTTGTCACCATCCTGTAACATATTGAAGGAAGGAAGTTGTTAGTTGTGTGTGTTTGTGCAGGCCCGCGTTTTCACGTAATCTTTTTTCTACGTCAGATGTTACCTAGCTGTATTAACCTCAATACCTTATAAGAATCGTTTATTGCCGTGGGAGTTAAAGGCAGGCATTCAGCACAGGTAGTACTATTCTTAGAAAGGGAGAAGGGTAAGAGGTAAGTCTATGGTGGGGTGAGAGGGACTGGATGAGTGAATATAGATGGTGAGAGATACAGCGCGAAAGGCTTTCCATAGACGCCCTAGTAAATAGAGTGCAACACTTTGATTGACTTATAGCCAAGTTTATCTATGTCCCGGATTGAATGATTTGATTCTATAATACTTGGATTCAAATCTCGGCTACACGAGCTCGAATTCTAGATGTGTCAGATCGAATTCCAGCCACAAGCGACATCAAAACATAGACAACCGGATCGAAATCTTACCAGCCTGTACGACTGACCAGAGAGTTTGAGATGAAGTCTTCTATGTTCCTCTCGGTGAATCGACGGTGAGTGAACCAAGCCAGCTGCCAGTGTGCTCCTCCCAGTAATTGCTATCGTGGGTATCCAGTCTAGTCTCGTCCAGCAAGTTTTTATGTTATGCTTCTGGTCGGGTTGAGGTCATTCCTTTCAGGTCGAGGGGGAGACATGCAAGTTGTAACTTAACCCCTTAAAGTACTGCGGTACGACCATTTTCGGTAAAGGTACGACTCTTAAGGGTCAGGTTAAAGGCCAGACCATTTAGCTAAGGGTCGTGCCGTTGTGTTCGTGAGTTGTGACGTCATGCTCAAAGAGCTGATTCAGAAGACCAGACGGGTATCTGGGGCAGAGTCACGGGTTAGCTCTGTGTCGTCTCACGACACAGGTCGCAAGACTGGGTTGATAAATGTCACAGTTGGAAGCGAAACGATTGATCTGATTCTTTCGTGTTTACCCTGATCACCTTGTGGCCACATATGTTTCTGCTGGGGATTTCCAGAGACTGTTCGGGGTCATTACCTGTGTCTGCTGGGGTTTCCATTTAACAATGTAACCAATAAATGTGATACTGTGGCCACTAATTATATGTCAACTGTTTTTTTAGGTAACGCCATAGTAATAGCGGTGTTGGCCATGTTGGGTCGGCTGTGCGTCAACATAACGTTCAACATAGGTCTGCAGTACGCGGCAGAGGTGCTGCCGACAGTGGTGCGCGCGCAGGGCGTCTCCGCCGTCCACATCGCCGGCTACGTATCCGCTCTCCTCTCCCCAGTCATCGTGCACATGGTAAGTCTCGTAACATTAACATAGAAAACGAGAGTACTTAGCGGCAGTGTTGGTATATGTAACAGTATTTGACTTAGGGTCTGTACTGTAATCCGGTGTAGTGACTATTAAGTTTCAGCCGTATCAACTGCCATTGCCAGACTTCGTAAGTCTTAAATGAAAGGTGTTTTTAAACCTTGTTTGAGGGTTCCTTCATAAAGATGACTCTCATATTCCTTCATCACTGCACCTGCCTTTTTTCTGTCTCAAGGTTTTTTAAAAACAATAATTGTGCTGTACCGTGATCAGAAAGTCTACCGCCCACCCTCACTCTGAGCCACAATAAAGCATATCTGCAAAACTCCTTCATTGATTGACTTGAGTATGATAACTAATCCCCTTGACGAAAGGCTAAACATCCACGCAACAAACCAAAGAAATATTTGTTTGTGGCCAGCTTGAGTATCATTCACACTGACAGGACAGACAGACAGACAAAATGACCCCCATTAGCATATAGATACGACTCAAAATAATAATAGTAATCATCATACGCCCGGCAACCTTATCTCCGCGTCACTGATTTTTTTATAAAGTGTGAATCATTTGTTTCGATCAGTTAAAGCGCCATTTGGTTAAACATCCAACATTTCCTGGTGCTCATGAGCGCTGAGTGGACTTGGTCGGTTGAAATTAGGTTTGTTCAGTGGACATTGGATCTGTCCATTCGAGAGCCTTGCACAAACATATCAATTCAGTATACTAAATCCAAAATGTCACAAGTTGTGAACTTACCTTTAGGATGTGTGACGAAGGTTATCAGGAGAATCTACTTCTGTAGGACTGCAATGTAATTTTTTCGAGATGTAGAATATATTTTGCCCATCTGACCTGTCCATCCTCCCGATGGTCTTCTTTAAGGGCACGGTTAGCCCTCTGGCACCGATGGTAGTACTGGGATTGGCGTCGCTGATCGGGGGCTGCGTGGCGCTCCTGCTGCCGGAGACCCTCCACAGGGATTTGCCCCAGACGTTAGCCGACGGCGAGAACTTCGGCAAGGACCAGACCTTCTTCTACTTCCCCTGCATCACCCGGGAGTAAGTGTTCGTGTGTGTGTGTCTGTGTCTGTGTGTTTAACCACCTATTTGTGCAGTATGGAGAGGGAATTCTGCACTCGTGGAGCCCTATCACTTTCGCCATCTGTACTATCATACAATTTTTGAAACTTTCGTATTCTTTTAGCATTCACAGTTTCATAGTTTACTGCATTCATCCACTGTTCATATACTGCAAATGTGCTGCTTAACATCTTCTCTAACCAGTTCATTATTCAATTTCATATGATCTTTGGTCACTCTATTTCCTCATCTTTCGAGGAACAGGTTAATGTTGACATGATACTACTGTGAGAACGTAAGAGTTGTGATCAAGTCAACCCTTACTCTTCTTGTAACTCATCTATCTTAATTTTGATACCAATAAAGCTCTCCTCTGCATTAGCTATTTGTGCTTCTTTAAGTGCAATGATCAGATTTAAGAAACATTCTAGTTTTAACCTTATATACGATGTGAACAGTGTGCTGAAGATTTCCTTGTCTCTTTTTTTAAATGCGATTCAGATATTTACATGAAGACAGTTTAACACCTTTACAGTTCTCCTGAGGTGAACTGGCGACAGGGTAAGTGATATATCGACTCCTAATACCCTCTCACATACAGCGTCTGTAGCTTATCTCTTGCTGATGTGTCCAGTCCTCATTACTTTGTACTTGCTCGGGTTGAATTTCATCAACCATGTATCAGTCTAGCTTTGGAGTTTGTCTAGGTTCCCCTGCAAGATGATGCAATCCTTATCACACTTTGCTTCCCTCAATGCCTTGGCGTTATCCGCAACCATAGTTAGGTATGAGTAACGGTCCCAGGACTGATCCCTGCGGCACGCCACTGGTAAACCCTCCTACCCCCTTTGAGAAGGCCTTTCTGACTTGTGTCCTTTATTTCCTTCCAGTATGGTAATCTTCTATCCATTAAAGAAGTCTCACCCTTATTCTTGCCTGAAGATCCAGCATCTTCGATGTCAATTGCTTTCTAGCAGTGCGGACACACACCACTCTCATCTTTTTCTTTTGAGTGGAACGAAACTTACTCTCTCATAAAAGTCTGAGATGTTAAATACGTATAGCCTCTCTTTCTTGGACCCATGTTGTTTCCTGCTTAGGTAGTTTCTTCTTTGCAATGTAATCATACATTTTCCTTCTGTTTATCTCTTCCGGTGGTTTATAGGGCTGACTAATTAACTTCCTGGTCTCCTTTACTAAGGTTAGGTGCGACACGCTCTTTTCAACTCTCTTGGTACTTTTCCTTCCTCTAGCGACATACTAAACAACTTTTCAAGTTACTTGTCAAGCGAAACTGCACATTTCATCAACATATGTAGAGAATCTTCTTCAGAACCATGAGCCATACATGGGTCTAGACACTTTTAGCATTCAGGTTACGTCTTTTTTTAGAAAATTCAATTTTTCCTAAAATCTACTCTCTAAAAATTCATATTACCAGTGCTAGGGCCGTAGTGTCTTCCACTGTGAAGAGAATTTTGCACTTCTCGAATATCTTTACAGCATCCCTGTGAATCCCTCGGCTTGATTAGCTGCTCTTTAACAGTTAACTCCTGATGAATTTATGGGAATGTTGTGGATTATCTTTTTACTCATCGCAGTATTCTTTTCTGTGTTTCTTTGGTCCCTTGCTTCTTAGTGTACTGGATTCTTTCCTCGTTCTCTTTCACCATTCACCTGCTGGCTGGCTGTGGTGTTACCTCTGTATCCACCACAGTACACTCCTAAGTACTCACATTTTGACATGCTTTACTGAATCACATCTCATCTTTCGTCTGTAGTTGCATCTAAAACTTCCGATATTCCAACTCTCTTGTAAATTTTCACTAAACCTTCCATGACAACAATCTGCATCATGGCTACTAGTATCATATATTATGTTCCCGAAGAAATTCTTTAGCTCCGTGTAGTGTCACTGTTACATTCAAACTATTAACTCCTGTCTGGTCTGTCATTTATCATTTAGTCAGAGTCAAGCATTACATGCCAACTTTTTCCAGTTAGTGTATCATTTCTGATTTCTCAATTCCAGTCCTACTAGGTTAGTATATATGGCAATATGATGTCACTGACACTAAAAACTGTAAAGTTACCATTAAAAATCTTTAGTCAACAAGAGCCTTCCTAAGTGTACGGCATGAAGCATCCGCAGTCTACTCGGCTGTCGTTGTTTTTTCATGCATAGGTAGCGTGTAGAGTATTGGTAAACATAACTAGATATTAAAGCCAGTTATTCTTCAACATAAAAAACGTATGAAATGGACTAATAAGCAATCAAACATGTTTAGGGCCAGGCAAAGCAATTTTTTTTTTTTTCATGTTGAAGGCTCCAGTCACGGACAAAAGTCCACATCAAATGAACAAATAAACAAGAAATAATAGAAAACAGTATATTAGTACGTTGTATTTTTATTTTAGTTTCTCACCACTTCCACAGTTCAACTTCACTTCGTTTTCCTTCCAGTGAACACTCCGGTCCGCATATGTCTTTGGGAGAAATAGGACAGCAACCTTCCATCACCAGGCACCGACCGCGGCTTCGGGCCTCCCTCCGCGGGGAAACCTACAGGTCCTCAATAATCAAACACGATGGGGAGGTCCTCCATATCCCTATGGTTGATTGACTCTACCAGAAAGATCCTCTACGTTCCTGAAGTTGATGGCACCGATAGGGAGGTCCTATGCTTCCTTGTGGTTGACTGACATTATCAGTAGGAAGGTTATCTGCCTTCCTTTATGTGACCGTCATCACCAGGAGAGATGTAACTAATGTCCCCATGGTTGGTTGAAACCGCCAGGAGGAAGGTCAACCATACCTCCATAGATAGCTACACCAGCAGCATCCCCTCGGTTGACAGACACCTCCAGCAGGGGAACAGGTCAACACTAGGAGTCGCGTGTCTCTGGTATTCCAAGACGCCGTTACAACCAGCGCGTCTCAGCGTTTTAAGTCAAGCAATATCAGAGGAGGAATTGTTTTGAGTAATCTGCTAATCTGCAACTTTGTCACTTGTACTACTGATGATGATTAAATGTTTATTTTATATTGGTCGAACTTTTATTACATCATAGTTCTTTTGTTTGTTAGGCGTATTGTGGACTGTGAAGTTGTTTACTACTTGAATTTAGTCCACTCTAGTAAAGAAAAGTTGGTGACCAAAGCTTGAGTCGAAGTCAATTCAGAATATTTAGATACTTTGCTAACATTATTCTTCTCCTTGGTAAACGATAATTCTACCCATTTATGCGTAAGTGATTATCTGCTCATTATGAGTAAATGGCGAAAACTCCCGTAAGTCCCCATATGACGCGACAGATATACCGTTAGTATCATTAGTGTTAACAGACATGAAAGCGTCAAAATTTTCTAAACTGCGAAGCACCAAAGCCCATCTAGTATTTTTAGTTTGAACCAATTCGGAGAAGCTATTATGAGGATACACCACAACGAAGCACGTTTCAAACATTTGCTTTATATTGCATTCATTGTCAGCGAACTGGTCAGGTAGAAAAATATCAATTATGATAGTGTTTGAAACACAAACGGACATTCTAGGTGGATACAGTATCCCGGGTGATGTGTAGTTAATGATTAATGATTATCATGTGCCCATTTTGTGGCGATTGAAAAAGCCTCCAGTCTTGGATGGTAAGCCAGACTTAACGAAGTCGCAATCTGAGTTAGCTGTCCATAATTTGTATGAGTATAAAATTCCAGTTAGATTCAGATTCTATAGCCCATGTTGACACAATTGAGGAATATAACTAATGCTCGAGAGTACAAACTGTCATCTTTGCAGTCGAATTTTAAGCTAGGGACGATCACAGTTTATTTAGAAAATTACTTTATGGATTTAATTTCTTTTGTATACCATTTTGTTTAACTGCTATCGACTGTTACATGATTAACAGTAAGAACTGAACATTGAAATCACGCAAGCTTCTCTAGTAATGTAAGAAAATATTTATTCGTGGAAGTAAGGCAACTCTGCCGTTAGGCAGTTCAGCTTTGCTCTAGTTCCGGAGGCTATTCATGTAATGTTCTTTAACTAAATAATATGTAACGTCAACTTGGACATTGCAGTCACTGTTTATTTTCTGTTAGATAAATCATTAACAATAACATGGAATATAAAACTTTTGTACGTTTATGATTGTTTTGAAAACGTCTGGTTATTGACACTAACCAGTATCCTGAAGTGAGTGTGAGGAAATGGTCGACAACCCGGGCTGAGGGATCTATCGGGCCAACGACGTCTGGTTCCTTACCATATCATCCCTGTGTGGAATACGTAAATTATTGTTACTGTTTGGTCAGTGTAGTGCATCATCAAGTTAGGAGAATAAGGTTGTCACAGAGGTATGTACCGATATATTCTAGTTTGGATAGGATTTGTATTCTTCTGTCATCATTTACTGTGACTAGGTGGCTTCATATGTAAGTTCAACGAGTTACCTGTCACAAAAAAAGTTTGCTGGTGTTGGATAAAAGAAAATATATATGCGAGCAATAGAAGCTGGAGTAAAGCTGGGTGGGCTTGGTTTTATTCTCAGGTTGTCACGTAATTTTTGTCAAAAGCGTTCAAGTACATATATTAGACTTTCATTGAAATCTTCAGCAGATCGGATAATGTAGGGTGAAAAAAGCTAGAGATCGTAACAATACATTATCACTATATATATATATATATATATATATATATATATATATATATATATATATATGGATTTCTCTAAGGGGGCTGGAAATAGAATTATGCATAATCTCTTTCTTGACTGTTGACGGAGAGATAAAGTG
Source organism: Panulirus argus (assembly GCA_038088735.1). Taxonomy (NCBI): domain Eukaryota; kingdom Metazoa; phylum Arthropoda; class Malacostraca; order Decapoda; family Palinuridae; genus Panulirus; species Panulirus argus. The sequence continues at coordinate 11,432 of JAYMFT010351786.1, forward strand.
CAGTTGTCGAATTTGGGAGGGTTTAGTCCGAGATCTGTAGAGCCCCAAGCTTTGTAAGATTCATCTGGTCATCTGGTCTTATATATGCTGTGATTAACTCCTGTTTGAGGGGAAAAAGTCACGTGATTAAGTCTGGGTTTGAGTCACCCCGTCACTTTAAATGTTAAACTTTGTGTTGCTGTCATTGAACTATGCTGTTGTTATTACGATTATGTGAAGTTTTTCTGGTGTGAATTGTATCTGGGACATCTAATGAGTGTGTACTATATTGTTAGTTTTCTATAACAACCTATGTCTTGTGGAGGAAATGTTTTTTGATATGTCTGAATGTGGGTGAGATATTCGAAATCGAGCGAGCACGACCGTTGACACTATAATAGGACGGCCATTCGTCCATGTCGATTTAAAGTTATTGTTTAATACCAGGTTGGTCCATTGACTTCGCCGCAACAGATATGAATTTTTCCACAAAGAGGCACACAACGCAGAGGAGTATCGTATATCTTGAGTTTTGCATTCGACTTAGCAAGTCTGTCTGTCTGTTCATTGCATAAATGTTGCACTGACAAGGCAGCCATAATAATAACCAGACTCCCAACCCGAGGACCAAATAGTCAGATTTCTAAACGGGCAGCCAAATCTATGGCCAGACTCGCAAACTCTCCTGTTGCGTTCACTGAGCTCTTAGCGTTAATTTGATGTATTCCGTGAAATTTCATGTTTTGCCCTGCTGTATAAGTTTTAGGAATAAATATGTCGGCGACCTTGAAATCGACTGTTATTTTAAATTTTGGCGTTGATTTGAAGTGTAATGGAGTGGCCCGTGTGCTTAGCCCGTTTTCCTTTTGAATAAAGTGATTTCGGGGATCTCTCACGCACTCTGGCAGTGGCGCCATTTGTAGATGGCTCTGATTCCACTACGTTCTTTCGATCATACGACCGACTTTAGTATATGGTCGCTGTTGTTATTATGTTCACTATTGCTCTCATATTTTCCAATTTGGTGAAATCTGGCTTGTAATTTTCCTTTCCTGTTTATTTTTCACTCAGGGGCTTAGAGACCAAAGTTTTTGAGCAATTTGGTGTGTGATCAGGAACGTAGGTGTTATCTGTTACAGGGAGAGGGGTTAGTCTGGCATTCCTGACCGCACATAGATTTTCGATGAAAGTCTACCGTAAGGCTTTGGTGTCATCTGGGACGACAAAACTTACCTCTGCTTCTGCACAGAAAGTGTATTCATTTGCATTCATTGTGCAGATTTCCTTTTCCTACTCTTATAAATGGTTTGTGCGCAGAGAAATACAATAACCTTCCTCACAGTTTCGCACTTGTTGGTTCTTTGATGTGCTGTCTTCAGCCTTATAACCCTCATACGTACATTTACGACAACGGGGAGGAGGAGTGCGACAGGTTGTTTCCCTCATGTCCCTGCCTCTGGAACTTACAAATGATTTGGTATGAATGATCATACGGAGAGACTCGTATCCCACCGACGCTTGTCAGGTACCGTCGCTCATTAGAATGTCAAAGCACGGGTGGCCGTATTTTCTCGCTTGTTAACGAAGCAACTCAAGCGTTGGGCAATAACTATAGCCTCATCTGCCAGTCTTACCACGATCCTAACTATCTTCCATGTATATGAGATCCTTGCCAAAGATGACTCCCTTGCATGAATTCATGTTATCAGAGATGGTAGCAAAAACTTTGTCGGAGTGTAAAACTGTCACATTCAGGTCTCTTGGCTTGAAAAGGTGTCTAAACTTTGACAAAATTACCACTTCTCCGTTTCCTAACTTCTTCCAACCTTTTCACATTATTCATACATCACTTTACGTATCATAAAGGAGTTGGTGAATCTTAAGGAGGATGATCCTGTTATATATAAGGTTACGAATTGAGGTTGGCAGGTCGAATTTTCAGCAGAGGTCGGTGATCTCCCATTTCCCTGTCCTACGGAGGAGGTACTTGGTTTGAAGCCGTCCATGTTAACGGGGCTGGGTTGCGATCCTGTGTTTAAAACCACTTAACCCATCAGAAAAAAAATACATAATGGTACATATTGCTGGAAATAGACAAATGGCATGACTAAAGATTCCCTGTTAAGCCACATTTACCAAGCTAGGCAACTTTATTCCGCGGTTAGTTGCTGATGGGGAAACTGTTCACCTCAAGTTACGTAAGGGAGAAGTGCAAAAGCAGCGGAGATAGCGTGTAGGTCGTGCAAAGTATCAAAATCTCCATCATTGCATAGAAGATTGGTTGCTTAAACTTCAAGCCTATCGACTGCCGTCAATTTCGTTACAATATGAAAGTCCACAAACACACTCGGCATTACGTTATATCCTTGATAACATAGACGGTTGGTTGGTTTAATTGGACCTCCTGAACGCCAGAGTCATTACTGCAATGAACATCTAGTTATAAGCACCTCTTGTACACCTCCTTCAGATGTTCAAGATAACTCGGCACCCATACACGTTATCATGGCACATATCGTGGCTCTTGTTCATAACCTGGAGTGGTGTCGTGGCTCTTGTTCATAACTTGGAGTGGTGTCGTGGCTCTTGTTCATTACCTGGAGTGGTGTCGTGGCTCTTGTTTATAACCTGGAGTGGTGTGCAGTTCGACTGCCGAGGCGCAGGAGACTTGTTGGTGTTACACGTTGACAGACTGAACGTTACCATATCATTTACCAACTTTTTGTATAATGTGCGGCTTTATGGTTAATGTAAATCAAAAGGATTCAACTGTAAAATCACACCATGGGTAAAAGCTTTATACACTGAGGTTGCATTATCCAAGAGGTCGTTACTAATATAAGCAAAACATAAACAAAAACTGTACAGTAGTAGGATAATAAAAACACGGATCAAATGTAATCCCTTATTGGACTATTTATTGTTTGATTAAATGGGTTCATATGGAGTCAGGGCCGCAAATTAGACCCCAGAATAAACTACCTCCGAAAAGGGCCAGCCCAGAATGTTTTTATATATTTTCTTTCATCCAGTGGTCGTCTTATCCTCCTTGAACAATAAACCAGAATCCGTAAAGTAAATATACATAGAAAAATATACGGTATAAGATAAATATCCGTTCAGTGCTAAATGAGGTTGATGAGCCATAATGCTCCCATCACCAGCAGATGTGATCAAGTGTTTTTATCTAACTCCCTCTTGTTCTGCATCTCGCTACTCTTGTCCAGTGGCGTATTTTTTTTTTTTGGGGGGGGATCCAATTTTTCTTAAATTTCATCAGGATAGACGGGGGCTCTAACAATGAGATCAAATTTTCTTAAATTACCTCAGGCCAAGACAGTTTGGGGATTTCCCTGATCTACTCCCCATTCCAAGGTAGGCAAAGTATATTTTGGCTCCAGAACCCCAAAATGTTTGGTACGCCACTGCTTTCGCTATAGACATACAATCATTGTAACCTTCTTTGCGTAATTAAAACAAAGCATGTGGAGCTTGCGTATTAACATCCCGCATGAAGTTAATGAAAGCTATTTATGCCTGATGTTATTTTGAACTGTACTGTGCAGGCGCGTTACAAGCAGTTATAATGCTGATTTGATTCATCGGGAATGACCTTTCCCCACTAGGTAGTCGAGCACACCTGATACACGAACAGGGTAACGTTACGGCTTTATCAGCAGCGCGGAATCACTCCAGCTATTAAAGCACATAAGATGAGATGAAAGGTAGAAGCCACGGAATGAGAAAGAAATAATAATAACAATAATAATAAAAATAATAATAATTATATCAAGGGCCCGTAGTTAAGTTAGCCATACTTCTTGGGGACTCGGCAGTGTATTGTCTGGTTGACGTTAGTCTTCCCTGTGATTTAGGTCCGCTTGCACATCATGATCATCCATGCATACACCACTGCATATGCAGATTGGAGACAAATACATCTTGAACCACATTTAAGAACATTAAAAATTACGAATGCTGCTCATGGGCCACCATCTGCAGAAGTCACATTCAGTAATTACCTTTATACTCAAATGATATTACGTAATTAAAGCAAAGACTAAATAATGAAAGCACGTTATTATAAAACATCTAGATTAATAAGAAGACAGACAAGACACGCTTTAAATATGTAAATTCAAACAAATGATTTGCGCATCACCTGAGACACAACACACTTTAAATTAACATTTAAACAGCGATTCACTTGTCTGCAAATAAAAATAGCCCTTATGCACGTAGCCAATAATCACGTAACCATTCAGGCCACATCAGCAAGTGGCATAACGGAAGATCAGCAAGCTTTTGAATTTTTTGAAAAGCTTTGCATGTGTGAAAGCTAAATAGACTTCGCAAAGAAAAAAGAGCAAACTTCATTACTGACTAGCCTGACTGGTTTTCCTTAAATGTTCAACAGTAGTATAATGATGTTAACGACAATAGTTTATTATTCTTTTGTCGTTATTAAGTGACGTTATCTAGACCTAATTCACGGGAAACTCGCGATGCTTTGCTCGCTAATTAAGTGCACACGACCGTTATGTCACCCGCCTTGCCTAGCAGCGTCTGTTGCTAGGGTGATATTGACTTCAAAGCACCAGGGGCCATTGCTAGAATTACATGTTATCTTATTACGTATAACTCCACATACCCCAATCTTCTACTACTCCCTTTTAAGTTTTATTTACACCACACAAGGTCCCTCTATTACCATGGTCGCACAGTATCACAGTTGGAGCGTATCACGCGGCAACATTTTATCACAGCTCACAGTTATCAAGCAAACAGAAACGATTCTGAGGTTTTCCAGTCTATTCATTAAACTGGTCTTAAATTTTACATACAAATTTTTACCCCTTTCTTTCTCCTGTATTTTTAAAATCTGATTTTGTTAACCTTGATCGTCATGTGTTACATATATTTGGAAATATGTATGATACACTTTTAAGGAAGCATTCAATCGGCAACTATCATCACCAGTACATAAGAGAGCTAAAAATATATTTCATCAAGTTTTTATGAAGACCTGAAGCATCATATGAAAATGAGGCAGTGGTTTACAGTGGTACTGCAAATTGCCACCCACATCTAATGTAAGCAAGAGAGCACAGTGGGCAGAGTCCTTAGGATCACTCCACCTCAGTCAAACAGACACACACACACACACACACACACACACACACACACACACACTTTCCTTGCTTTCCATCAAAAGTTAATCAATAAAAGGAGAGATTACGTCGCCTTCAGTTCTTTTAGATGGGTTTGCTGTATGAGTTGCGTCAACAATCAGCTCACAACGTACTATTTTCTTTTCTCTTACGGTTTACATTTGTAAAGTAGAACAAAATCAAAATACAGAGAGAAACAGTCAGAAGTATTCATGAGTTCCTGTTCATTTGGGAATGACTTTAACTTTTTTAGTTACTTCAGACTTTTTTCGTGGTGTACAAAGTACAGTATTCAGAACAATAATTAATAAAGATGAAAATCATACCTAAATAAAGCTAAATCCAGTTAGTCCCAATGGTTTTAGCAGAACAAGTTAAAGTTTATCTTTTCAATTTCTAATAATATGTAGTCAAAGGAGTCTGGTTATCACAAGCAGTTCTGGTACTTATCGATCCCTATTGACCTCTGCTTAACTCTCCGAGAGTAGTCCAGCTCTTTTCTGTGGTAAGCCTACGGACTTTTCCCTTCAGCATTGTTCATTAAGGCAACCCATAATTCCCTATGGCAAACATATGCCCATTTCCTTTCGTTTTCATGGTTCATTACCCTATCCGGCATTACTCAGGGGGTGTCGACCTCTTCTTTATCTGTCTTCTGCTTCCAAGTCGAGCAACTCCACGGAGTTGCCGAACTGTGTTGATCCAGGATGACTACCTCTTCGGGAGGCTGCTAAAAGTCTGCTGACAAGATGATCAGCGACCAATCTCCGTTGAACAAAATGACTTGCCGTTGGACTGCCACAACAATGCGTCAGTCTTCGAGAGGCTTTTTCTGGACTATACATCCTAGGATGACCATTCAAGTTTCCCTGCGGGTTGCCTCGACTCTGCTGCCGTCTCCTCTGTCGCCTGTGGGAAAGGAAATTCAATCAGCTGAACAAGTACACACAAGACCAGCGTCTATGGAAGCATTAAACGTTTCAGAAAAGAGGAATGTTGTTTCCAGGGCAGTGTGAAGTAGGTGAACCTACACATGCGCATTTATTACTTGACATGTGTTCATTCTTATACAAAAGTGAAAAACATATAAATTAACAAACATGTGGAGATAATTCATGTAGTGAAAAAAAAAATAATCCTGTTGCTTTCTCAGTGGTGCAAATGATTAACTATTAACTGAAAGGCTGACGTAAGATTTACCCTAGCAATAGGACAGAGCACTGCTGCCATGGTTCTTTTATTTTTCATAATTTGTCGTCGTGTTATTGAACTTTCAGTTAGAGAGTATCACAAAGCAGATTACAGAAAACATGAAAGTAGAATAGAAAGTATGTAATGTGATTTAAAAATTCAAGATATAATCGTGATCTTAAGGCCAACAAGGCATAATAATTCATTAGTCCTTTAGTTATTGTTCTAACCTAAATATATTACGACCATGAATACTGTTAGACAGAATGGGCTAAAATAATGTTCAATTTACTCCCTTGCAGAATCACCAACTACTAACTGCTGACAAATCAGTCTTTCATAATTTTTCATAAAATTTCGAATCGAACAAAAGGATTTTACTTTTTTACATCAGCTCTGGGACATCCTACCATTATTGTTGTCTGAATATATATAGTCTGGGATGTATTGTGTGACATGATTCTCGAGCCTGGTGGGCGAATTCAATCGATCTGAAGTTCATTCTGTTGGCAATATCGAAAAGACCATCCTTTGCTATCGCCGTGAGTCAGACCCACGAAGCGTGAATTCTAACCACAAGATTAAGTGAGCTGCGTTGCCATACCTTAGCTAGTCTCTTGCCTTACTCCATTCTGCTTTCTCCTCCGTCGGTTCCTTCTCCTCTTATGTTTCTTATTTTTCCTCCCGCGTTGGTTCTTCTTCCTCTTCCTCTTCCTCCTCCTCCTTCTCCTCCATTTCTCGCTGCTGCCCACCTGGATTCCTTGGGGGCGTACAGAGGGCGTGGTGGTCGTGTCGGCTCCCGGGCGCGGTGTGGTGACGCCGTCCCACTTCTCCAGGTCGCCCGGCAACAAGAGAGCAGACAGTGAGTAAGGATATAAGGCTAAGTGCCTTGCTGGTCAGATGTAGCAACCAACTGCGGGAAATATGTAAAGGTTGTGAGTTATGTTTACCATCCGCGATAAATATACCTACCAAACATGAAAAATAGGAGTCAACTGGGAGAGATAACCACTTGATGTTAGAAATATGCATCATTTATATGAAATGCTCGGACGCAGAAATATGAACCGCTTATGAAAAAAAAAATAAAACTAACCGTGAAACGACTTAAATTACAGGTCAAGTAAAGAACTGAATGCTGTGACAGCTCTACAGTAGGGAATTCTAAGGCCTGAGGGTAATGTACGGTATACATGTCTATCATCACTCCCGTAACTCGTGACAGACAGGAATCCAACCCTAACCCTTCCATAACACACACACGCATACATAGGCACATATACCACCACAGTTCTTGACATGTGTTCCCGCCCAGTGGACGTAATTGCTTCCTGACCGCTGCGGAAGTCCTATAAGAAATTTTAAGGAGCGGAAGGTAAAGGTATAAAGATGATACACGTATTACTTCTGTTAAGGGGAAGGGTATGCATCTATTTCTCATCATGAGAATTACGGTTAAGATCAGAAACAACAGTTACTGATGAACGATCATAGTTGTGGCTTTTGCAGCAATACGAGTATTTCATAATCATATAAATAAGAGCAAATACGAAATTAGCTGAAACTTTAATATACGTTTTCTTTTGCTGAAATCTTCCGTTGTAACTATGAATACGAAACTGTGAAAATTCTGTAAGACGTTGGTACAAGAGTGGTAAATATATACTTCCCATGCTCACCACTCATTTTTGACTCACTTCTCATTACTCACCGTCACCTCTCATTATCGCCACCCACTCTCATCACCTCTCATACTTATCACTCTCATCTCTCAGGTTCATCACGTACCTTCACCTTGTGTCCAGTACCTACCATTACCTTCCATGTTTCATTACTCACTATCATCTCTCATGTTCATTTCTTACCATCACTACTTCATTCCTCCATCACTGACTGCCATTCACCATCACTACTCATCAATACGGCCATCATCACCATCCACTATCATCACTCAATCTCATTATCACCTCTTACCTACAGTCACTATAATCGATCACTTTCCCAGACAAGAATCACCATCACCGTCACCACCCGACTCACTCACTATCCACCACCACTTCCGTACCTGTATCTTCCTGACGTATTTCCTCTTGTACGGTACAGCAATGCTTCCGTCCAGGTACAGGAGGCGATTGTTGGCGAAGTCCTCCCATCCCAAGAGGAGATACTCTCTGTTGGAAGGTAGTTAGTGTCTGTTGAGGAGCTCAGGCGAAGTAAGGTTTTTTTGGAGAGGGGGAGGTAGATGTAGCTGGTGTCCGTTAGGGAGGGGCGTAGGCGTTGTTAGTGTTTTGTGGAGGAGGCGTGGTTAGTGTACGTTGGGAGGGAGAAGTTTGTGTACAATGTATTTGATAACTGGTCAAAATCTTGGATATTTATAATTACATCGATTTTATTATTCCTAAATGTGATATTCTAATCCTCTTTTCAAGTTACCATAATCCCCATATTACAAAGAAAATTAAAAGTTTTCGCATCAACATATCCTAGTTCACGCTCAGAATGAATCCAACCCACACCTTTTCATCCTCGTCCAGGTGTTATCAGTACATCTTTGTTGGGACACCATATCAGCTCACAGGCAGATGTATGTGTCAACCTCACTTCCCAAGCGACATCTAGACAGCGCTGTCGCTCCGGGTATAAGCATTAAGAGAAACACTGGACTGTGTGTGTACGAGAATATGTTAGGACTAGGGCTTACACAGTAGCCTCTTCTCCGTCCGCACTGCTCTGCACTACTCTTAGTTATATTGGTGTCTGTGCAGTGTTCTCACTCGTTTACAGCCTAGTAACTGTAAACAGTGGGCGAGGATGATCCTCTATCCGACGCTGGTGCCACAAACCTACGTTACACTAGCTAATAAGTTGGTTAAGATAGGTTATCTTTGATGAAAACTTTTGGCATAATGTGTGGTTTGGTTGGGTCAGGAATTATGAGGTTGCGTTACTTTGACTGAAGGAGTTAGCAACATCAGATTTTGTCAAAAAGTTTGGTTTGCTTCGGCTAGGTTTATTAACTTAGACGAGAGAGAGAGACTGGTGCGTAGACCCTGCTTCTGGGGACAAAGGGCATTATCGTCAGCATAATATACCTTCCCACTTCGGGAGTGAGGAACTTACTCATTGAGGACGAGGGGCGGGCAGGCGCAGGATCTGTTGGTCCAGAGGTGGGCGTCGAAGCCGTCGTTCAACTGCACCTGTCCCATCCGCACCACCTGCCGCACCGCCACCGTCACCAGCGTCAGCTCCCCGAAGGTGTCCACGCTCTTCACCGTCCCGCGCAGCGCTGAGGGACATGCTTGTGTCAATACACGGTTTGAGATTTTAACCTAGACTCAGATATGGAACTGCAGTGACAACGAAACTTGGGCGGGGGAGGGAGGGGTGTCACCTTTCGTTGTAATCCATGGCGACCTTAATTTCTACCCAACATGAGGGAACCAGCTGGGTGTTGCATGGATTATTAGTCCAACTGCTTAGAAAATTTGTATATTATGCTACCATACATTTGTATTCGGGGATTTACAATGCTGCTTTCAGCATTGGTCACTGTGAGTTAGGAAGAGTTGTCAGTCCTCATTGTGTAGGACACAAATACATATGTAGGGAAGAATTTATTTCTGCCAGGTGTACCTGGCTGAGGAAGTACCTAAGAGTGTGTTTATACCTGCCTGAAGGAAGCACATGGGTCTGTGATTGTACCTGAGTCTGCGGTTGCACCTGGGTGATGAAGTGCCTGGTTCTGTGGTTGTACCTGGTTGTGAGGAGGTGCCTCAGTCTGTGAATGTACCTGGGACTGTGGTTGTACCTAGCTGAGGAGGAGCCTGGGCCTGTGATTGTACATGGGTCTGTGGTGTCTGTGGTTGTATGTGGTCCATCGGGGGTACCAGTCTGTGGGAGACTTCTGGCTCCCAGGGGTGCAGAAGGAAACAAGATTCACGAAAACCTACCATAGTCAAAACGTCGCCTCTTGTACACTCGTTCCTGAAGCAGACGTGGCTTGCGACACTCGCACGGTGCTGGTAGCGTGGGCGTGGTGGACACGTCGGCTGGTTGTGGAGACGTGAGCGTGGCGGTGGACACGTAGGCAAAGCAGACACATGGGAGAGGGGTGGAAATAAGAATACATTTAAATACTAGCGTCGGGAAAGGATGAGAGTATGAATAATGGAAGACTGAAGTATACCGTCAGTTCAGGACCACATTATGGTTCGTCTTCTGTATCTCCACGTAGTCCTAACTGATGTCTTACTGATGGACAGTAGCTACTGATCTTTAGCGATAGTACTTTAAGAGTCATATGTGTTCGCCAGGACACTTACGTTTAAGTACAGTATATATATATATATATATATATATATATATATATATATATATATATATAAAATATTACTACTTGGGTGCTATGAAAAGAAGGGTTTTTACACTCGTGTTGCCCCTGCTCATAGCCTTGTAAATATATATATACCATGTTTTTAGTCCTATGTATATATGCACATTCACACGTACCCTAAACTAGACGCTCATTAATCGAGCAGCCCCGACGGGGAGGATGAACACGTGGGTTGGGTGTAGGCCAACTGCCACGCCTAGTATTCGAACCCATGTGGGTCCGACCCCGAGCTAGCACGTGTTGAGCCTCATGGTAAGTAACGCTAACCACTACAATACAGACCCGCGTGTAAAGTAGATACCTAAATAAAGAACGGCTTCTTGAATTCAGTCAGCCTTTCGGATGAAAATATACAGTTTGAATATCACAGAATTCGGGGTCATAATAGTAAGTAGTTAATCAATCACAAAAGAGCTTAAGATCAAGGTGGGGCTGGATACTTCTACGCTTAGGATGAGCACATGAGTGAGGTACACCTACATAGTACAGGAAAATTTACAGAACAAATTCTATGGCTTAGACATTCATGCATTTAGTGGTGATTACGTGAACATACTGTGATGAAAAGTCACGGATTGGTAGAACTGCAGCAATGTTTTGGTTGATATACATTATGTACTTATGTATTTAAGTGATGACTAATTTCGTTTTGGTTGATTATAATGATAGAGTAGTGTGTGTGTGTGTGTGTGTGTGTGAGAAAGAAAGAGAGAGAGAGAGAGAGAGAGAGAGTGTGTGTGTGTGTGTGTGTGTGTGTGTGTGTGTGTGTGTGTGTGTACAGACGA
>JAYMFT010351896.1:3853-22945 GCA_038088735.1 Panulirus argus
CTCTCCAAGACTTTGCATTTACCGCCCTCATTACACCAACTGTAAACTAATTAAGCAACAGTGATAACATCACACATCCATGCTGCTGAGCAACCTTTACGTGGAACTGCTCACTCTCCTCTACTTACCTACTTGCACACATGCCTGACACTCTTGTTAAAGACCACTCTTACAAGCTTTTCTCCCACATCTCATATTCATAAGACCTTCTACAAGGCATCTTTATCAACCATATCATGTTCCCTCGCCAGATTCATAATTGCCACGTATAGATCCTTCTGTTTCTCCAAGTCTTTCACACATTTTTTTAAAGCAAACATCTGATCTGCACATCCACTTCACTTCTGAAAGCACAGTGTTCCATCCCAATTTGATGCTCTGTACATACCTTCACTCTTTCAATTCCCACTTTCCCATACAGCTTATCAGGGGCATTCAACAAACTTACATCTCTGTAGTTTGAGCACTTCCCATTTTCCCCCGTAGTTTGAGCACTCCCCATTTTCCCCCATGCCTTTATACAGTGGTATTATACATGCGTTCTGCCAATTCTTAGGCACCTCACCATGATCCATACTTACACTATAAATCTTAACTAACCAATCAACAACACAGTCACCCAGTTTCTTAAAAAATTCAACTGCATTACCATCCACTTAAGCCACCTTGACACATTTCATCATATGTATGACTTTCACCCCTCATCTCTCTTCACCAAATTTTTTTCCAAGACTCTCTCAATTCACATACATCCTTGACCAGAACACCCTGTATGTGCCACTCCATCATCAGATACATTCGGCAATCCCTCAAAAATACTCTCTCCATCTCCTCTAACTTCATTAATTTTGCCACTTCCCCATTAACCCCTTCACTGATGTTCTCATTAGTTTTTTTCCTCACAGTGTTAACCTCTTTCCAAAACATCTTATACTTCATGAAGTTTACTGTTACTTACCCCAGTTCGTACTTGCCCCCTTTTTCAACCCCTGCACCTTCCACTTGACCTCCTGCTGCTCTCTCTTGTACATCTCTCAATCATTTGCACTCCTTTCCTGTAAGTACCACCCAGATACGTCTCTTTTAACTTTCTCTAGTACCTTTACTTTTTCATACCACCATTCTGTACCCTTTCTTACCTGCCTACCTCCCACTGACCACATGCCACACACTTCCCTTATGGCACACACTTCCTTTGCACATGTCAGAACTGCATCCCTAAAGATCTTCCATTCCTTTCTCGTTTCCCCTTTGTTCACTCATTTTTTGCCATTCTGTGCCCAATATCTCTTGATATTTATTCACACACATCTTTCCAAGCTTGCTTACTTTCACCACCCTCTTCTCGATGATGTATTTTCCTCTTTCCTGAAAACCTTTACAATTCTTCACCCTGACCTCTCAACATATACACCCAGGACTCTCTCTTTTGCATGCCAGTCAGTTAGTATGTAATCTGATAATACCCTCATATTACCTTTCCTACTCACCCTCCCATGTATGTCCCACTTTTTAGACAAGTTACTGTATTCCAAATTACCATTCCTTTTTCATCACACAACTCCACATTGTTCATCACTGTTCACATGACTGAATACTTCATGTTCCCCAATTATATGCTCAACTGCCACATTATTCACTTTAGCATGTAATACAGCTGCCACTCTAATACTTGATCTCTTGCCTCAGAACTGCTGACACACCTATTCAGCATCTCCCAACACACTTGTCTCTCATTGTCTTTCTTCTCATGGCCAAGTGCAAAAGCACTAACAGTCACCCTTTTTTCGCATACCTCTTTCATTTTTACCCACATCAGTCTCGAGCTCCTTTCTTTACACCCTCTCTCACATTCCCATAACTACGGCTTCAGCAGTAGTGCTACCCTTTCAATAGCTTTTGCCCTCGCATAGTCCCCTGACTTTACCCATAAGACATTCCCAGTTCACTTTTCCCCTTTGCATTTGAGCTAGAAAATCTAGGTTTCTTTCCTCAAAAATATTGGATATCTCTCCTTTTTTATGATGGTTGCATCCACACACGTTCAGACACCCCAGCCTGAGCCATCAAGCAGGATGGGCACTCCTCGTTTAGCTCCTCCTCTTTTTACATGCTTAGTTACTTTTACAATATGCAGAGAATATGGAGGTAGAATTCTTTCTCCCATACCATAGGGATAAAGGAATATTTATATCCTTTCTGTCTTTATGAAGCTTGATAGAAAGAAGTGAGTATGCATTTTTTCTGAGGTGTTTTTGGGTTTCATCCTCGAGACATTACACTGTAAGTGAAAAGTCACCTTCGGCAAGGATGTATCAATGGGAGCACAGTATCCTCAAACAACTTCTCACTCCTAAGGCGTGCAGTTTCCCTGCCAATGGAAGTAGTGCAGCCTTAGGCTGTAGGAGTCTTTAGCAAGAATTTCTGGGTAGCACTAGGACTCTTTAATAGAAATTGGTTCTGGGGTGATAATAGATAAATACTCTTTTTCTAACTTATTCACCATTTCTGCCTTTGCGAGATAACATCGGGACCATAGGAAGAGAAAGCCTCATTTGCTCACATCCATTCTTGAGCTGTCTTGTGTAATACACCAAAACCACAGACCTTTCCATGATTTCCCTGACTGTTTCATATACCCTGGTTCAGTCTGGTGACACAACATTGCTCCCTGTATACCACATTCTCCCAAGTAACTCTGTCTTTTGCACACATTTCACCCTCCTGCATGTTCAGTCCCATAGCAGTTAAAACCTTATTCACTCCTACTTCCATCTCTAATTCAGTCTCCTCTTCCTCCTCTTCCCTTTTACTTCTGGCAATGTATGCTCTTGGTCAACATCTCATCACTCATTTCCTCATGTCCAGACAATTTCAGCACACTGTCATCCGTTCTGTCAACCACACTCTTCTTATTACCACACCATCTCTTACCCTGTCAGTACTCACTCAATCAACCCTCCTTACGCCACATACTTTCTTCAGATTTTTCATTTCCAACACATTCACTCTCTTTAGACATATATTCTCATCTATAGCCCATTCCTTGCATCCATACGATACTGTAGGGACTGCCATACCTTCAAACAAACAAAAACACACACACACACACACACACACACACACACACACACACACACACACTCACTGTCTTTTCCATATATGGCTCAATGCTCCCAGGACCTTTGGCCCCTCACCTACACTTTGATTCATCCCATCTCCCATCGTTCCATTCACTGCCATGTCTTCACTTCCAAGTTTTTCCGTTCAAACCCATGCCCCAACTAACCAGCCTCACTGCAGTGATAAACTTGATAACCTTTCTTTCATTCAAATTTATTTCACCTGAAATCACTCACCGTCCTTTTTTTATTTCCTTGTGCACAAACCAGACATAATCTTTTGATGAAAACTCCTCACTGCTTCCAGTTGCTTTCCTCTCACGCCATATATTCATGATCCCCTCCACGAAACATCTCTATCAACCAAATAATATGCTTTTTTCAGAGTTATGAATGCCACAAACAGTTTTGTTTTAATTATTTCTCACACACATTCTTCAAAGTAAACATCTGATCCACGCATCCTCTTCCACTCTTGAAACCATTGTTCCTTCCCAGTTTGATGCTCTCTGCATGACACCACCCTCTAAATCACCACTCCTCCATATACTTACTAGGTACAACTAGGTACACTCAGAGTTATACATCTGTAATTCAAACACTCACTTGTGTCTCCCCTGCCTTTATACAGTGTCACTATATGTGTATTTTGCCAATCCTCAGGCATATAATCATTATCCATACTTACATTAAAAATTCTCTAATAAATTTGACTGCACTGCTGTCCACTCCAGTTATCTTGCCACTTTTCATCTTGCATAAGGCTTTCACCATATTTCTTTTCACCAGACCGCTTGACATGACTCTCTTATTTTGCATATCTCCTGGACCCAGTCATGTACATCTGCCACCCTATCGTTAACATGTTTAGCAGTCCATCAAAATGCTCTCTCCAAGTCCCATTCACTTATCTCAAAATTTCTCCAGGGAATGTGCTTTGGGTAGATGACATCCAGATCTGAATCTATCTGTGGATTTTTAGCTCTCAAGAGACTCCGTAGTTGGTGTCCTTTCCTTGGGAGTGGCATCTCAGTGGATCTATATCTCACAAGAACCAGTTTGTTAATTCTGATACATGATTTTCCCCAGTTTAGAAGGAAGGGTGGTTAAAACATATCAGCCAGGAGTTATTGGAACCAGATTATGTTTTCCTCCAGATTTTGTAAGGAATAGGCTCTTTTAAGATAACATTCTTCTAGGGTTTAGTATCCTCCAGATTTTGTAAGGAATAGGCTCTTTTAAGATAACATTCTTCTAGGGTTTAGTATCATTGTTAGTCCCTAGTGGGACAACACCCTCATGCCAGAGATACCTTCAGCTATGCTGTGCTCCTTAGATGATACTATGGTGTTTATTGTATATTACCAGCTATGCCATGCTCCTTAGGTGATACTATGGTGTTTATTGTATATTACCTTAGATTGAGGGAGCTCCACCTCAGTCTTGGATTATGGATTTTACTTGTATAGTTCATTCTTACCTTCTACAGGTTAAAATTTGGAGCAAGCTAACATATGGTCCTCTACATAACATTTGCCCTTCTGTTTAGTTCAGTACAGATTAGTCTGAAATATCTTTGTTGTTTTTAAAGTGTCTTGGAAGTGACTTATGTCTTTTTTGAGCTGTCTAGTCCTTTTCACTACAGAACAGTCAGTAATGTTGTTAATTCATGAAAATGCCATTCAAGAATCCCTCTCTCTGATTTTATTCTATTTCTTAAACTGAAAGGCATGATTTGAGATTTATTTCTCTGGTCCCGTCTCTGGAGGAACTAAATGTTCCCCCCCCCTACATTTGTGTGTGTGTGTGTGTGTGTGTGTGGGTGGGGTGGGGAGTTACTCCTCAGTGTCATATATGAACTTTGTCTTTTGGCCTTGGGTTCTAGGAAGAGAATTGGTGAATATTATGCTGTATTTAGACACAAAATCATGTCTTTACAATCTTATACAGCTTTTGATTAACTAAAGCCCCAGTTTTGTGTACAATGAAATTAGATATAATAGTAGCCTGATTTGGAATAATACAGAGAAAATTGCAAGTCCCCTGTGCAAGACGGCATGTAAATTGTAAAGCATTTCACTTTTATTTTGCTTGTGGTTCTTGGGATTTCTCCTGGAAATAAGTTTCCAGTTTCCTTCATAATCGCCACTGAATGCTTTTTTGCCTTGAGGTTACTTATTTGAATTTTTTTCTAAGTTTCCTCCTCCACATGGATATTGCTATGGTCTGAGAGTGAATTGAAAGGATGTATTGTAGCCTAAGGGATTCCCAGAGTTTTTAAGGAGTTTGATGCCTTTTGTGCAAGTATAGATTTCATAACATCGGTATTTCATGAATGATATCTAATCAGATTTCTGATTTGATATTGAATTTCAAATATTTGATGTATGTATCAGGTTGAAGTACACATAGATGTGGTATATTCACATTGGGAGAGATATAAAAATGTTGATTTTGACTCCTATATAATTAAAATATAGCCTAATGTAAGATAATTAAATACCGAAGACAAATTGAAGATTCAGTATGCTAGAAAAGGGATGCATTGAACTGTACACTACTCAGAGATACCATCCAGCTATAGGACATAACGAGAGAACAACAACAACTTAGTGAAGTAGGTATGTGTCAGAATGAATTTTTATTACATTAGTAGACAGGACATTTTATGACCTTAGCCACAGTCTGTGCCACCTAGGCATAAACCAAATGGCATGCTGGCTAAAGAAAAATAAAGAGCAGAACTGCAGGGTACATATAATTTCAAGTAACCCTTACAAATGTTATACGTAAAGGTCAGTCAACCAAGGCAACATCAGTATAGAGGTAATGATGTAACAGTTACCTGTACTACATTTGCTGACATTACTCTGAATTTTAAACCTATTTATATAAATAATTTATTATAGAAAACTACAAATACAGAGATTAATGGAAGAGCGAACTGATGGTAGAGAGGTTGAGATGAAACCAGTTGCGCTCCTCCTACCTTGACTGGGATAGGCACTTTTTAAGTATTATAAACACATATCATCCATATGGGTTTGACTCCACACGTTCATAAGTGTTATGTAAGTGAACAGTATGATTGTCACGGCAAATGGCATTGTAGATTTGCCTCAAGACGAAGAAAATACCATAACGATTTCTTCACCTGTTATGTAGGTGTTAAGAAGGTGCAACTAGTTCTTAATGCAAGGACTGACGAGAGTACAAGGCTATTGTTGTCTACTGTTTGTGTTTGGGAGACAGTGGGCGCAATACGACCAGATTTTGCATGTTACCTCTTACATTACCCCAAAGTTTTCACCCTTGCTTCATATGCCTCCATACTGAATACACAGCTGGACACATACTCTAAATGGTCAAATGCTATTGAACTAGTACTTCAAGACTTAAGGGCAAAATCTGTGCAGTGAGCCCTCTTAGGGTGGCGTGATGAGTGCTTTAATGTGTGGGTTTGAATTTGGTACTGAGCCTCTCTTTCAAATGGAGAGGTCTGCTGTTACTGTTTTAGGCATACAGGCATTTGATTTACACATCGCAGGATATATGAGATCACCTGAAGATGGTTGAATGAAGATTTGGATGCAGAAATGGTCACTAAACTAGCCAACATATCCTGGCATGATGGATACAGTGGTTGGGGGTGGTATCATTGCAGGACTCCAGCCCTTCCAAGTAATGGTGAAAGAAGCATCGATCCCTGAACATCTTGCCAAAACAGAACATGCAGCTGGCACTGTTTCATTTTTCACAGAGAATGAATGTGGTTTCCTTGCTTATACTGAGTTTATGTATGACGTGGAACTACTATCAGACTTTGCCATGCAGCAATGATGGAGAAGTGGAAGGTTTTGAGGTTTTACCTGTAGATGATTATTTGGACCTTGTAACTTCTGCCAAGTATGAACTAACTTCAGTTGCAGTTGACTTTCTAATATAGCATGGCATCATTGCTCATGAGACAGAACCAGAAAATCCTGCTCTTATGGAGCTTCATCATGTTCCTTTTGATCAGCTCCACAATAGATGGCCACAGTTCAACTCCCCAAGATCTTCTCCAGTGAATTTGATTAGTGATGTTTGATATAACTTAAAATCTTTGCTGGATCTAGTATTCCAAAATGGATGTTACATTTGTGTGAACTGTATTAGTGTATTGTTTTGTAAAAGATTGTTTTTATGTTGCAGAGTATTTCAGTGATTCAACCTCTTGTACACTGAACAGTGAATATGATATTCATCTCGAGTTGTCTTTCATAAAGAAGCTCTGTGTCATAAATTGTCTTCGTGCTCTAAGAATTTATCGTTTTCAAGAAAGGTAACTGCAAATTGTATTGGTTGTTACCATTCATGCACAGTGCACTTCATATATAAAGAAGTTTTACAGTACTTTTTGAATTTAGATTTGGACAAATTACCCTTATTCTTTCAACAGCAAGATGAAACTAAGTTCCTAAAGGGGTTGATTTTACAAAACAAATTAAACACATATATCGTGCTGCATTCATTAGATTGTTTTGTAAAATGTAAAACTCAATATGAATTCACTCTTATAAGTACTGGTGATAAGTTTTTATGGAAAAGAAACCATAAAGGAAATGTTGCTTGTTATATCAAATTTGTTTCTCCTGCATTGTTAGCAAGTTAGATGGTGGTGGATCAGGTACAGTTGTAGTGCCAAGTTAAATTAATTTTGTCCAAGAATCAGTTATATGATAGAGAATAGTGATTTCAGAGACTTGCCAGCAGTAATAGTGTTGAGTTCTAAAAAGGGAAGTGCTTTAAAGAACATGCAGGATTATGTGTTTGGAATTTTTTTCATACATATTCACCATTTCCCGCATTAGCTAGGTATCATTCCAGAACAGATGATTGAGCCTTTGAAGGAAAACTCCTCACTTGGCCCCCTTCTCTGTTCCTTCTTTTGGAAAAGTAAAACTAGAGGGAAGTATTTCCAGCCCCCCACTCCCGCCCCTTTTAGTTGCCTTCTACAACACGCTGGGAATATATGAGAAGTATTCTTTTTCCCAATCCCCAGGGATAAAATTTGTGTTTAGTTGTTATAGTTATATTGTTCTTGGTAGGCAGCTAACAACCAGTGAGGTATGTTACCAGCACCACCTCCCTGGGTATCGGGAGGGTAAGTGATGGCTGTGTTGTCCGCCAGCACTCCAGTGGTTTTCAGGTTGCCCTCCTCTGACCCAGGTAGTTGTCTTTTTGTTCTGCCTCACCCACACCTGGACTACAGGCATTCTGTCCACAAACATACAATCTCCTTGTCATGATCACACTAGACAACATGTAACTCTCAGAGCTCATTCTTCATAACTCTAGATTTTTCTGCGGTGAGGTAAAGCGTTCCTTTATTCAAAGGAAGTGAGATAACCTCTCCTCATCATCCACGGTCTTTAGCTAAGGGCATCTCTAACAACTTCTGTCACTCTTCCTTTCCCTTGCTTTTCCATCCTGACGGTACTATAGCTGTCTCTCCTGTTGACAAGGCAACTCTCTTTGGTTCCAGTTTCTCCTCAAACTCCACCTTGGATGACTCTAACATTCCCTCACCCCCTGATGCTTCTCTTACTAATCATATGACTCTTCCTGTAATCTCATTTTGGATTGTCCGAAAAGTGCTGCTTTTCTGGACACAAGCAAGGCTTATGGTCCTGATGGCATCCATCCCCGTGTACTGAAAGAATGTGCCTCCAAACTTGCACCTGTGCTTGCTCGTCTATTCTGTTTCTGTTTGAAATCCAAAACTTCTCTTGGAAACATGCTTTGTTACATCCCATCCCTAAGAAGGATGACCATTCTGACTCTTCTAACTATCGTCCTGTCGCTTTAACATATACCATTTCCAAGGTCTTGTGAGTCCCTCCTCAACTCCCATATCCTTAAACTCCTCAAAAATCACAGTCTTCAATCTGATCACCAGTATGGCTTCTGTAAGGTGAGATCCACTGGTGATATTCTTTCCTATTTCACTGTCTCATCATCATCCCTGAAAGATTTTGGGGAGTCATTTGTAGTTGCTCATGACATATCTAAGGTTTTTGACAGGGTATGGCATTGGGGTCTTGTGTCTAAACTCCCCTCTTTTGGCGTCACTCCCTCACTTTGTTCCTTGATATTTAGCTTCCTCTCCAACTGATCTGTCAGTGTGGTTGTTGATGGATCAGCCTCCCCCCTTTTCTCCATCAACAGCAGTGATCCTCAAGGGTCTGTCCTGTCTCCTACACTTTTTCTACTTTTCTTTCATCAAGTTCCTCTCTTCCACTCTCTTCCACAAATAATCCAATGCATTCGTATGCTGACGACTTAACGCTGCACTCATTCACATCCTTCAATTCTGCACCCTCTTCTCTCACTTGATTTGCATCTCGCCTTGACATAGCTTCCACAGTAAACTCAGACTTGGATAGGATATCTCAGTGGGGTACACCAAATCTAGTCAAGTTTAATGCCTCCAAGACTCAATTTCTACCCATCTCTATAAAGAATTTCTCACAACTCTTGCCTTTTGGCAAAATTGTAGGAGCAGAATATAGAGGAAGTAGGTAGGAACATTTAGGCAGGAGTAGTTGGTAGAAACATTAGGTAGTAGTAGTTGGTAAGAGCATTAGGTAGTAGTTGTCAGTAGGAACATTAGGTAGAAGCCTCTGTAAACACTGCGCTAGAGTTGCCATCTGCCAGTGAAATGTTAAGGATGAGGCACTAAAGGCTAACAAGCAGCATTAGGTTCCACTACTTATGGAGACTCTTTTGCCATGGCCACCCCCTTGAGGTAGTTCCAGGGGAGGAACAGGCATCAGACATGTATAGGGACTCAGGGTGACAAAGGAACCAGCAACGTCATTGCTTAGGAAAACTTCCTTCACAGGCATGGGTCCTTCCATGACCGCTACTGTCTTACTCCCATTCACAAGATCAGTTTGTAGATTTACTTAAGCCAGAGGAATATTCTGAAAACCAGAAAAGTATTTAATGATTACATCCTTGCCTATGAAGTTCTGCTTAATGTTAGGAAGAACTTTCATAATAGTGAGACTGAGCATTGGTCACGTAAAATTGCTAAATGTCAAGGGATCACTATTAAGGGATACTGAAAATGTAAAGTGCTCAGAAGGGTTACTGATATTTTGCAAAGCTTTATTTTCAGTAACATCACTTTGAAATTGTAATTTTTTGAACTTTTGGAGAAATTGATAGTAGTTTTGCTAACACTTGCACATTAAGGTTGGGTTGAATTCTATGGCTTAGTATATTAAATTCATAGGAGGAGTCATTAAAAAGTGACTTTTCACGTTCTTTGTGTCAATTGTCTTAAATAGCACGCCCTGGCTTTTTACAATAAATACAAAAGTTCTGGGTAGACTTTGCAGAATGTGACAAAACTGACTGAATCTTTCAAATTCTGACAATTAGGAAATGCTTGACTTGCTAGAGTAGCAGTATACTGTAATAGCATAATTGCATAAAGTGAGGATTGGGTTTATGGTATACTATGGATGCTTCATGTCACACATAATTATTTAGACACTACATATCTTTCAAGATAGTCAATATGTGCGACTAGCGCCATTTTATTAGCTACACAAGCTTAACGCTTATGAATTTAGTATGAAAGTGCTTGAAGAGAATCTTTTCACCTCTTTTAATGCTAGAAGGACATAGTATTTTCCCTCTCACTTATAAAATGGGCCTTACACTTTATTTACAGCCAATCACATCACAAGAAAAAAAGAAAAAAATGCATGATACAGCATAAAAGTGAATTTAAAAGATAGATTTTTTTTTTCTTTTTTTTTTGAAGCACTTTGTGGGGAAATAGATTTCACCCTTAAAGCTCTGAAGACAAATGTTCCTTGAATGATATTGATGAATATAAGGAACTATGTTTCCCAGAAATACCACCCAGCTACAGTAGGCTAAACTATAGAACAACAACTAAGTGTACAGTAGGTCACCATCAGAGTGAGTAATTTACTGCATGACTAGACAGGACCTTTTATCACTTTGGTTTAGCTATTCCACATAAGCGTGACAACTGTCACAACTAAAGAAAAATCAAGGGAAGAACTTCAGAACACAAGCCATTCCAAAAGAACCCCTATCGATAGGACATACTGGTAGTTGACCTTATATTATAAGAATTTACCGGTTGATAGTTCAGAAGTGATAATTTAACATTTACTACATTTATAGTCTTTAACATAAGACATAACCCTAGATTTTAAATATGATAATGTAATTCATTTAAAAAGACCCAGTCCAGAGATTGGTAACAGTAATTGCATATTTGTTATGTTTTCCATTTGTATGGTACTATCTCTTGAACATGTTCTACTATCATGTAACCTCTTAAATTTATGTATGCTGCGAGGATTAACCATGTCTTCAGTCGTTCTGCTCCGTTCATCCTGCACCCTTATACTACAAAAGTATATCTTTACATCCTATTAACAAATTTCTTATTTAGATTCATGTTGTGTCCTGTGGTTGCTCTCTCCCAACATCTCTAGAAGAACCATTCACTGTCCACATTATTGGTGTCTCTTAGAAAATTAAAGGTTGTGATCAGGTCACCCTTCACTCTTCTCTCTTCCTCAGGGGGTAAATTTAAAGCCTCCAGCTTTATCCCACCACTGAGCTGTCATAATTCTGGTACCAACTTTGTTGCCCTGCTCTGGACCTTCTGTACTAGCTCTTTGTTCCTTTTTTAGGTGTGGTGACCAAATCTGAGAAGCATACTCTAGTTATGGCCTTGTGTAATATATGAATAGCTTGCCATATACTTCCTTACCCTTATACTGGCTGCCTAGCAACCACAAGCACTCATTATCTTCACAGTGAGACAAAGATCCTCCCAGTACAGACCCGCCTCAACATGCTTGGCACCAAATTTTATGCAACAGCCTTAGATCCCTCCAATCCAAACTGGTCTGTAACTAACCACCAACCTCCAAGTAGAAAAAAAGTTTACCCCTGCCTCACACTTCATTAACCTTTACTCATAGATACCCCAACCCCAACAAATATAAGATAGTGATGAGACTCTCACACACTAAGATAATTTGACAAGCACTGAATAACTGACCTCCCAACTCATTCTTTAGCTCATCAAACATACACCCATAATGAACCACGCTCCCCAGACAAACTTGAGGCACACACTATTGCTTATTCTCTGTACATCACCCATCACTACAATACTATTAAGACATTTTCAGCAAACCCTAAGACCCTTCATACCTGTGATGCAACTGCCATAAAGACAGCAAGCACTTACTGTTAACTTGCCCTGCACTCTCTGCACATAGACATACACAAAATCACAACACTGTATGACCTGTTCCTACCTGTTGGGTGTGGCCAGGTTTGTGAGCGCTGCAGGAATCTCATAAGGATAGAAGGGGCTCCTGGGACAGGAAGCAAGAAGTATATTTGGAAGCTAGTCCAATATTTACCGGCAGACAGTTTTTCTCCCTAGATATTCTTCTAATATGAGCCTCTGGTGATGGGATATGGATGATGTTGACTCCTAAGTCCTGCTAGCAGAGAATCCAGAAGCTTTTTCTTGCTTGATAGTAAGCATTTTAAGGCTATCTTTTGCTGTCCTACCTTCTTTACTTGTTTTACATTTAATCATCAACCATGTTTCAAACCAACTTAGTCATTCAAAAAAGGTGAATATAGGCTAGAGTCTTTCACAAAGGGTAAATGTAGGCTGCTGCTCTCATAGCCAAATATGAGGCTAAACAGGTTCCTTCTTGCCAGTATATTTCCAAGGAATATTTCTCATGCTTTTGGGACACCACCTGGGAGAGAAAAGAAATAGTTTTTCATCTTGTGAGACCCACATTTCTGTATGATAGAAATGGTGAATGGGTATTCATTCATTTTCCCATCCCTTCCGTTTACCAATATCCTTTTTGAAAACAAAATTCTGTAGCCCCTACAGTAACGGACCCAAGGCACACCACCAGTTAGTTAGTTATTAATGTTGGTTGCCATGAAGGCCACCTGAAGCTCTGCACCAGGTGCAGTAACATCATAGGCCTGAGAGAGTTGCTGTATGGTTGTTGGGTTTCCACAATTGAGCAGCTGCCAGCTTTACATGTATTGTCGTGATTTGAAAAGGTGGAACCTTGGTGAATACACTTTATTTGGTGTTTTGAGCTAATTATGAGTAAGTGCTCTGTTTTATGCTCATAATGCTCTGCCTTCACTGGAAATTATTTCTCATACTTTTAAGCTTGCTTCTTTTTTTATCTCTGTCTGTACAAGAGTAAGATTTTTAGGCTGGCCTTTTATGGTAACCAGTCTCTTCATTTTTTTGTTCTATCTCCTTATCTCTTGCTTTTCATTCTTTTAAACCTACTTTTTTGTCTTTTATTTTGCCAAGTAAAATTTTTAAGCTGTCATTTTATGTTGATAAGCCCTTTCTTGTTGTTTTCCATCTCTGTATCTTCTTTTTTGTTTTATTAGTTGTTCTTTGTTAAGTTTTTTCTTAGGTTAATATTTGTGTCATATTAATTGTTTTACACGTTCAAATTTCTACCTGTCAGTATTTCCTTTGATTTTTTTTACCCTTATATAACCATTTTCCAGTTACATGTATATGTGTTTTAGCTGTCTTATCCATTGTATTTTTTTATGATAATTTTTTCCTTTCTTTTATCAAATTTGTTATCTCTGTTGTCTTTTACTTTTGGTTAACTGAACTTTAAATTATTGTTAGATTGTTTATTGAAGTGTCTCTGCCTTTACTTTTTCTGTCTTCTTGCCTTTCTGTACAACTTCTCTCAGGTTTGTTCTGTTACAATTTGATAGACCATCATTAGCCAGCAGGGGTTTGTAACTATCAAAAGAAATTTGTTTCAATGTGCCAAAATCCTTTTATTTGTTACTAGCAGGAAAGAAGCTCAGTTTACTGAGTTTCAGTGAGATTTTATTATTATTATTTTTTTTTTAAGATTCTTTGTAAGACACAGTGTTATTACACATACTTGCCTTTGGCATTAGTTCTGGGCATAAGAGTATGAAGCAAGAATTCTAAAGGTTGTTGATTAATGGTATACAGAATATATGAAGTTTTCCCTCCTTATTTTTGAACCACATATGATAGGGGAATCAACTTATATCTAATAATATAAAATATTTTTAAAAGTGTGTATAAATCAGTGTAATGAAATATCCTTGAGATATCCTCATCATTAGGTGTGTTCTTGCTTTCATGATCCACAGGAACCTACTCTCTGCTGTGGTGCTATGTATCCATGGCAACCAGTGTCAACAAAACTAGACCACAGTCTTGCATATTTTTGTGGTTTCTGGTGTTAAGTGACTTGGCACTTTATGTTTGATTGCAGTATTTTGTTACTTAACATTTAAGATAACATGTATATATATGTATTTTATATTTTATTTGGTTTAGATAAGGGAGTACATTATATGTACATTTTTTTTCTGGATCCACAAGGTCAATAAATTCCTGTTGCATTAAACCTGTAGAAATTGAGCTTTGCATTCATATTTCCTGGTACTGGTATTGACCATTTGGTAGAATATCAGTGATGTAATTGTTTACTGAAAGGATGTATATTTATTTTAAAACTGATTTATTTTATTAGAAAACATAGTTATGCTCTGGTATAGCAGTTTTTTACATTTTAGTACTTTAGTACAATCTGACTTGGAACATTTGAAATTTGTCAATGACTGAAGAGTTGGCAGTTTTGTTTTTGTAGTATAATATGTTTCATCAAATAATCATATTACAAATAGGATTTAAAGAAAAATATTTACACTGAATAATCATTTCTGAACATCATAGTTCCAGTTTTTTCAGTGAATGAATTCAAGAATGCCTTTGTTATATTTTTAGAACTGTTTATGTTTACCTGGTATTACCACTTTATCATTTTTTTTTTTCTATATGACTTGTAATATTTTTTTTTTATTTTCATCATCCACATGAGTGTCTATAGAATTAAAGGACAATCATTTGTGAATGTACTGTAACTCTTCTAGTTTCTCACCTTGTGGTTCTTTTTAAAGGGGTCATTCCAGAGTGTTTATTTATTCATGGTATCCCAGTGACCGAGCCAGGTATACATTAGAACAGCATAGGTACTGGAGGGAAGACATGAAGATAATAACCCTCCTGTAAAGTGCATTTCATTGATTATTTTTGTTAATTTAAAACTTGCAAAGTTGATACTAGATGAGCAGTTTGCTGGTGAAGTAATGAAGTCTCATCCAGGAAATATTAGGTTCTGTTAAAGGGTTAGTGAGAAGTGTGATAATGATGCAGTGGTTATTATTCTAAAATAATTTTATGCTTTTAATCTGAAAGTATTGGACATGAAAAGTAAACATATTCAGTTTGCTTGGTTGAAACAGTGGATTTAGCATAAAATAAGAGAAAAAATGAAAAGACACATAGTTACTTGTATTAATGGAGAAGACCAGAAAGTTATACTATTTTTAGTTAAAGGCATGCAGTAAAGTGATGGGGTTGCCCCAAGATGGTAAAGGTGATATAGACAGCCCTAGGACTAGAGTGTCTCGAAGTGGAGGCTCAAATAGTAACCTGATAGTTCCAAGGAGAGCAAGTGAAGGCATGAGAACAGAAGCAGGAGATCCTCCATTATGGGCTTGGTACTCCCAGCCAAGCATTAATGGACCAAAGGGATCCCTCATTGCCCCACTCACAGCGCCTAATACCCCTACATCTTTTCCACTTGACTCATCATTTCATGAGGCTATAAGACAACGGCTTTTTAACAGTAGGTTTTATCTCCTCAGTGAATATGTTAGGCTCTTTAGTCTTACACGGCTCTTTAGTCTTACACTGTATAAAGTACATCACAGTTACGTACATATTTTATAAGTGAATGCATTTGATTTTCATTAATAGCACAGGTTTTTGAGTAGAAGATAATGATGGTCTTACGTTAGTCTCAGTGTCTAGAAATTGATGTAATTATATGTGATGTAGTTGTGTTTATACTGCATTGATATATTCGAGCAGAAAGTGGATAACTATGGAAGGTAAGGGCACTAGGGGCTTGAACCTAAATTTTGTATATGTCCCATACAAGCATAATGCAAGGCTATAATGATTTCCTATTTTTTTGGTAGAATATGTCAGTATAAATATTCTCCAATTTCTAGTTTTTAGTCATGAAATAACCCATTGTGTAATCTTTTCTTGTTCTTTCTATATTGCATTATTACTTTTCATTGTCAAGTTTTTTAAACTTTTTGTTTATTGAAGACTTGTTAAGCCATCACCTGGTATATATGTCATGTCATCCATCCATTCCTCAGCATATACTTTTTTTTCTATTCATAAGCCAAATAGCCTTATGACCTTCAACTTGGTGTAGGACAAAGAACTCTTCTTATGTTTCAGATGCAGTTACTGGTACTTGAAAGAGAGTGATCATGAGATTTGCTTTAGAAATGGTTACTGGTGGTTGAAAGACATCGATTTAGAGATTTGCATCATTACTAACCAGATACAGATGTTATATGTGGAGTATACTGCTTTTAAGTTCAACAAAGTTTATCAAAATAAAGATACTGTGATCATCAGTGACCCTGTTCATGAGACCAGCTCCTTGTAATGGATTTACGTAAAGAATAATGATAATTATTAAAAATGACATTGCAAATAGTGAGGCAGATTTTATTTGTCATGGGAAGTACTTTTGTTAAGTGTACTAAAGTTCATTTAAAGGAGTTCCATGGGTTCATGTATGACCCTCCTTTAGAGAATCTTGAAAAAAGAGATTAAATTTTTTTCATACTTGATCGCTGTTTCCTGCATTTACGAGGTAGCACCAGGAACAGGTGAAGAGAGGCTGCATTCACTTACTTCCATTCTGCAGCTGTCATGTGTTATGCCCCAAAACCACAGGTCCCCATCCAAAAGAAGATACCACAGACCTTTCCATGGTTACCCCAACTGCTTCTCATTCCCTAATTTAGGTTATTGACTGCACATTGACCCCCATATACCACATTGTTCCAGTTCACAATATCCCATGCATGCCTTTCACCCTCTTGCATGTTCAGGCCCCAATCACTCAAAATCTTTTTTCACTCTATTCTTTCATCTCCAATTTGGTCTCTTTTTTTTCTCCTTGTTCCCTCCTCACGTGACACAGAAATCCTCTTTGTCAACCTCTCCTCAGTCATTCTCTACATATGTCCAAACCATTTCAGTGAACCCTCCTCAGCTTTCTCAACCTCACACTTTATAACCACACCTTTCTCTTA
This sequence comes from Panulirus argus, assembly GCA_038088735.1. Taxonomy (NCBI): domain Eukaryota; kingdom Metazoa; phylum Arthropoda; class Malacostraca; order Decapoda; family Palinuridae; genus Panulirus; species Panulirus argus. Next base: position 21,271 of record JAYMFT010351896.1, read on the forward strand.
CCCCTTTATTACTTATATGGTCAAACCACGTACATCACATATTGTCCTCAGATATTTCATTTTCAACACATCCACCCTTCCCCTGCACATCCTCATCTATAGCCCATGCCTCACATCCTTATAACATTGTTGGAATTCCTCTACCTTCAAAAATACCCATTTTTGCCCTACCAGATAGCAACCTTGCATTCCACACATTCTTCAATGCTCCTAGAACCTTCGCCCCTTCACCAACCCTGGGACTCTCTTTTGCTTCCATTGGGATCTATTTGCTGCCTTGTCCACTCCCAGATATCTAAAACACTTCACTTCCTCCAGTTTCTCTCCATTCAAATAAACACATCATCTTATCTGTTCCATAATAACCTTACTTTTATTCACATTTACTCTCATTTTCCTACTTTCAGACACTCTTCCAGACTTAGTCACCAACTCCTGTACTTTCTCACTAATCTGCCACTAGTGCTATGTCATCAGCAAACAACAACTCTATTACTCCCAGCCCCCTCATCCCCTTTAGACTGCATACTTGCCCCTCTCTCTAAGATGTGCATTAACCTCTCTCATCTTCCTATCCATCAACAAATTAAACAGCTATGGTAACATCACACATTTTGCCACAGAGCATCCTTCACCTGAAACATTTCCCTCTCCTCTCCTTGATAAAAACTTCTCACTGCTTCTGGCAGCTTTCCAACCACACCATATATTCCTAACACCTTCCGCAAAGCATCTCCATAACCATAAATGCCACATAGAAGTCCATTGTTTCTCTAAGTATTTCTCACACTCATTCTTTAAAGCAAATACCTGATCACACATCCTCTGCCACTTCTGAAACCACACAGTTCCTCCCATATCTGATGCTCTGTACATGCCTTTATTCTCTCAATCACTACTCTCCTACACAACGTATAGCTTATAACTCTGCAGTTTGAACACACTGCTTTATCCCTCTTGCCTTTATACAATGGCACTTTACATGCACTCCCCATTCTAATCTGCCCACCTCCCATCTTATGCGTGTCACCCACATCCTTTGCACATCAGCACTGTTTCCCTAAGTACTTCCCACTCCACACCCACTCCCCCAGCTTTGCCTACTTTCACCTGCCATTCAACACAAAAATACTCCCAAAATTTTTTTATTTTTATTATAATACAGTCTGAGGATCCCTTTTCTTGGGGTCCTGCAGCTTTCAAGCTACACTCCACTCAGGATGTGGATAGGGAGATGTGGTTATGGTGCATTACACATGACAGCTAGAGACTGAGTGTGAGTGAATGTGGCCTTTTCGTCTGTTTCCTGGATCTACCGCGCTGATGCAGGGGGTGGCGATGCTATTTCCTGTGGGGCGGGGTGGCGTCAGGAATAGATGGAGGCAAGCAAGCGTGAATATGTACATGTATATATGTATATATGCATGGGCATGTATATGTATGTATATATGTATATGTTGGTAGGTATATGTATGTATTGTGCATGTATGTATATATATGTGTGTGTGTGTGAATGGATCTTTCTTCATTTGTTTCCTGGCGCTACCATGCTAATGCAGGAAACAGCGTTCAGGTATAATAAATAATAGATAAATATATATATATATATATATATATATATATATATATATATATGAAAGATGTTTTGGAAGGAGGTAAATAATGTGCATAAGAC
>JAYMFT010352007.1:0-22944 GCA_038088735.1 Panulirus argus
GTTGATATGTATATATATGTACTGTGCATATATGTGCATGTATGTATATATGTGTGTATGTGGGGGGATGGGTCTTTTTTTGTCTGTTTCCTGGCACTACCTCACTGAAGCGGGAAACAGCGATCAAGTATAATAAAATAATAAAATAAATAAAATAATAATAATATACAAGGTTAAGAGACAGGACAACAAGAGTGTAAGACTCTCTCCCCATAACATATAAAGAGTAATCAAACATACACACACAGTGTACCCTCCCACTCACATTCACTCAACTACCACTTCACACTCAGCCACCTTCTCACACCTACTTACCTAAAGTGATCCATCCTTACATCCTTTTCCACATAAATATGTTTTTTCTCATTTCACAATAAAAAATGCTACAGAGAGAGATAATATATGTACTATATATATAAGAAAAAGAGTTCATAAATCAATTTCTAAACATGCCTGAAAGTGATAAAAAGGTAAATCATATTAATTACCCGAAGCAGAGTTTATGGAAAAAACTTGTAGATCATTGCCATCAACAATTGAGTATGAAAGTTTGGTGGCATCACTAATATCCTCATCAGAAGCAGACACATGGGTGACAAAGTGACCACGAGAAGCATCTTCAGTTACGACACACCGCTGGGCCTGCTGTTCAAATACTGGAGGATTGTCATTCATGTCCAAAACTGAAATAATAAAGTACATTAATAGCAAACTAAAGGTGTCTAATCCTTTGAAATAACTATAAAGAAACCCCCATCTACAACTGGCAGTCCTGTGAAGCCAAGGACTTGTTCCTAGTAAGATTTTTCAACTTACATATCATGTTGGTTAAGGAAAATGTTAAGTAGTTTGCACTGTAGTTTTCCTTATCTTTGGTTTCTAGATACAAGTGTAACAATTTCCTCTTCAACATTCTAACATAATCCTTGTGGATAGCTCCTTTTTCTTTACTCTTTTTGTTGTCTTCTCCCATGACTATATACACTATCTTAAAAGAGTTCATCCCTCCAACTTTTCATTGTCAGTGATACTAAAATAAACACAAACACAATCATTTCAGCTGATTACATTCATCTAACTTTCTGTACGATCTCTATGAATACTAACCTAATTAGTAATACTGGCAGAATCTAATCAATCAACACCATGTTATGTGCTTCATATAATACTCAAGTTTCTGTTACTCTCTGTACATAATCAATCTTCTATGTTTCTTGCAATGGCTACTCTTACTGCATGACTATATCACAACATAGATGAAATTCACACCAATTGTATTACACTTTTCATGCTTTTTATCACCTTCAGCTCCAAACATAGTTGTTCAATTTTACACTCCTTTTCATTCCACTCTAAATCTTATCATCCCATACAACTATCTTCTTCATTCTTTTCCCTACATCTTTCTCCATACACTTCTTTTAGCATTTTCATAGGACTGTTACTCTCTTCCTATATCCCTCTGATGATTCCACAGAAGTAAACCTCTTTGCCTGCATTCTAAATATTCCCATACACTTCATGCACAGTTATCAATTTAACCCATAATTTCATTCCTAAATTATTTTGTATTTGTTGAATATCTTTTGCTTTTCTCCAATAGTTACTTTTTGTTTTGGATTGGAAGCTCCAGTTACAGCCAAAAGTCCAAATCAAGGCTAGGCCATAATTGAAATAAAGAGAAGTTAATGAAGACAAAGAGAAGAGAAAAGGGAAAGCCTTTATGAATACTGGAGGAAAGACAAAACATGACTTTTAAATTGTAAGAAGTTATAGTTGTTGGATAGACACGAGAGGGTAGAAAGTTCCACAGCTTCGAGATGTAGGGAAAGAAACAGTTATCAAAAGGGCCCATCCCTGAGTTGCCAATGGCCACACAGCAATTGTGTGACCCAGCAGCTTGTCAAGTACTGCATGGTCTAGCCTGTGGTGGGGGCACAGCAGCAGCCAGCTCTCAAAAGAAGGAAAGTGAACCATCATTGTGGCATACAGCAAGCAGGTTAAGTTTTGAAGATAGCCTAGGAAGGTTTATAAATCAGACTGCTTTCAACTCAACTCAGTCAAGTAAGGATGCAGAACTAAAACTATCCCAGGTGTGTGAGCAATATTCCATATAAGGACAAATTAACCCTTTGTGTAAACAGAGCAACTGTTTGAGAGAAAAGAAGTTTCGCCATGCAAACAGGATCCCCAGTTTCTTAAAGGCAGACTTAGCTATTTCCATAATGTGGGGTTTCCAAGAAAGAGTGGATGTTACAGTAATACCTAGTGTGTTTACCGAGTCAAGAGGTGGAATTACAGAACCATCAAAGGAAGGAGGAGAGTTGTGAGAAATTTTTGATAGAAAGATGAGTAGAAGCTGGGTCTTGAAAGCATTAAACTCAACCAGATTTCATTAACCCTACTGAGATATCCTGTCCAAGTTTGAGTTTACTGGGGAAATTAAGACAAGAAGCAGATTGCGTGAGAGAAGGAGCAGAATTGAAGGATGTGGAGGAATGCAGTGTTGAGTCATCAGTGCATGAGTGTATTGGGTTATTTGTGGAAGAAATGAAATCATTGAAAAAATGGAGAAAAAGTGTAAGAAATAGGAGAGAACCTTGAAAGACACAGCTGATGGAAAGAGAGGGAAAGGCTGATCCATTAAAAATCATGTAGACAGAACAACCAGAGAGGAAGCTAGATATGAGGGGGTAAAGGGAGGAGGGAAGCCAAAAGATGGGACCCTGATACCACACCCTATCAAAAGCTTAGGATATTTCAAGGGCAGGCACATAGGATTCCCCAAAATCTTCCATGGATGATGATAAGACATAAGTAAAATAGGAAAGAATATCACCAATATATCTCGTCTTATGGAAGTCATACTGGTGATCAGAGAGAAGAGTGTGAACTTCAAAATGTCTGAGGATATGGGAGGTGAGGGATTTAAAGAATTTGGAAATGGTAGATGTAAAAGCAACAGGATGACTGAGGGGCTAGAACGTTCACCATTCTTAGGGATGGAATGTACCAACACATGCTTCCAAGAAGAGGAAAAAGTTCAGGTTTTTAAACAGATAAGCAAGTACAGGTGCAAATTCAGGGGCACACTCTTTCAGTACATGGGAATGGATGCAATTAGGACCATAAGCCTTGCTTGTACCCTGAGAAAGAAGCATTTTTCGAAGTTCAAAAATTGATTATGGGAAGGGGCATACGATTGGAAATAAGAGAATTACGTGGTGAAGGAATGTTAGAGTCATCCAAGGTAGATTTCGAGGAGAATGGGAACCAAAGAGCTATTCTGTCTATAGAAGAGACAGCTATAATACTATAAGAATGGAAAAGTGAAGGAAAAGTAGAGGAACAGAAATTGTTCGAGATTCCATTATCTAAAGACCAGAAAGACCTATCAACAGATGATGATGAGAGGTTATTGCACTTCCTTTAAATAAAGGAATGCTTGCCTTATGGATGCTGTAACTGCAGTGATTATAGGCAGTGATAAATGCAAAATGGGAGTTGGAGGAAGGAGAGTTTATCTAAGTCTGACATGCTTCATCCCTTGCCATGAATAGCCTCAGAAAAGGAATGTTAGAGCCATGGATTGGAAAAAGACATCATTTGGAGGAAGATGGGATAAATGCTTCTGTTCCCACAACAATAACCTCTGCTATGCAACTGGCAGAGACAGTAGCATCACCACAAAAGAGACAGTAATTCACCCAAGGAAAGTCAGAAAACGTGAGGTGAGTGTTTAAGTTATATGGAATAGAGGTGGTGGCATGCACAGAACATCAGATTAGGGAGGAATAATTTGGTTTCAGGAGTGGTAGAGGATAGCTGATCATGTGTTTGCTTTGAAGAATGTGTGTGGGAAATACTATTGGATCTGGAAAAAGCATATGATGGGGCTGATTGAGATGCTTTTTGGAAGGTGTTATGAATGCATGGCATGGGAGGAAAGATTTTAAAAGCAGTAAGGAGTTTATAATCAAGAGCATAAAAAGTGTGTGCAAGTAGGTAGCGAGGAGGGAAAGTGGTTCCAGGTGAAACTGAGTTTATGACAGGAATATGTGATGTTGCCATGGCTGTAGTGAGTCAGCTGTTGTTTGCAGAGGACACGACACTGGTGGCAAATTTGAGTGAGAAATTGCAAAAGTTTGTGTCTGAGTTTGGAAAAGAATGCAAAAGGAGAAAGTTGAGAGAAAGAGTGAATATAAGCAAGGCTATAAGGTTTAATAGAAGAGAGACTCAACTTAATTGGGGTGTGACTTTGATCGGAGAAAAATTGAAAGTGAAGTGATTTAGATACCTGGAGTAGATATGTCAGTGAATGGAACCACGGAAGCAGAAGGCTGGGTGAGGGGTTAAAGGTTTTGGGAGCATTAATAAATGTATAGAAAGTGAAGTTACTATCTGGAAGGTGAAAATGGATAGGCTGGGTGAGGGGGTAAAGGTTTTGGGAGCATTAATAAATGTATAGAAAGTGAAGTTACTATCTGGAAGGTGAAAATGGATATCTTTAAAGGTACAGTAGTTTCCTCAATGCTGTATGTATGCAAGAAAGAGCATTACATGAGAATGTATGGAATAAGGTGAATGTATAGGAAATGAAATGTTTGAGGACAATATCTGGTGTGAAAAGAGTTGATCATGCAATAATGATAGGATAAGGGAGAGAAGTGTAAATAAGAAGAAGGTGTTTTGATAGAGCTGAAAAGGGTGTGTTGAAATGGTATGGACATATGGAAAGAATAAGAGAGGAGAGTTTGTCAATGAGGATATATGTGTCAAAAGTGGAGGGGTCAAGGAGAAGGAGAAGACCAAATTGGAGATGGAAGGATGGAGTGAAAAAGATTTTGAGTACTCAAGGCCTGAACATGCAGGAGGATGAAATGCATGCACAGGTTAGAGTGAAGTGGAATGTTCTGGTATACAGGGATCTATGTTCTGTCAATGGAGTGAGCCAGGGAATATGAAGGAACCTGGGAAAACCAAGGAAAAGTCTGTGGGGCCTGTTTGTGTGCAGAAGGGGTCCGTGGTTTTGATGCATTACACATGACTACAAGAGAATGGAACTGAGCAACTGAGGCCTTTCCATCATCTGTTCCTGGCATGACCTCGCTAACATGGAAAATGGCAAACAAGTATGACTAAAAATGTTTAGATTGTTACCAAAGCCCCCTCTTTCTCCTATAATAAGAAAAATAACAAAAACAATGTTACAGCTACCATGGGCACTGTTTATTGCTAATACATAAAAAATAAAGTGTGGACTACATGGATCTTTCATTAGATCTTCATACACATTCCAAGCCTGCTCCTGAATAAACAATAAACTCAAAGGTGCATGGCACTGCATTGTAGCCTTAATCCATGTAATTAAAGGGGAATTCCACACTAATATAACTGAAGCCTTACTTCTACTTAACTACAGAGAGGATAAAAAAGTAACAATCTTTCCCCACACTTTCATCTTTTCAGTCTAAGAATTGTCTTCACTGCTGATCCAAAAAAGTCAACTCTCTTCAGACATCAGACAGTGTTCTTCTACTTTAGTACATTTAATTACCTTCAATTTAACCTCCAGCAAAAAGTTTTAGAACTGTTTTTCTTCAGTTAACAATTTTGAGTCAGCTGCATGTCTCTGATGCAGGATGGGGTAAAATGATTTGCAGACAAAGAGCACAAATATTTTTGAGGAACCAAGATGGTGATTAAAACAAACTGGTATAGCATTCACACAAAACAATGTTGCCATGCATATGACACGGAGTGTTGCAGTAAATAGTATTTATGCTAAGAGAATCAGGGTATCAATATGAAATGAGAGAACAAGTGTTAGAATCTAAAATACGCTACAAAAGACCATACATACCTGTTACCAAAATATGTGAAGTAGATGAGAGTGGTGGTGTTCCCTTGTCTATGGCTTGAACCAAGAAGTGATGCACTGGAGTTGTTTCTCGGTCTAATCCTTGCTTAAGTATCAAGACTCCAGAGTCACCTTCCATGTAAAAGTTCTCAGGAAGGGTTCCATTCAAACCTAAAAGCCGATAACTCACTCCTGCATTTGGTCCTGTATCCTGATCTGAGGTGGTGACAGTCAGTATTGGAGTTGCAATAGCTGTAGCCTCTGACACAGTTACATTGTAAAAGTGTTGCATAAAAGCTGGAGGATTGTCATTAACATCAATGACTTGAACAGACACAACAACTTCTGCCCACTTGCCAGAGTAACTATCTGTTGCTCTTACAGTTAACTGATATGCATTGTAAGTTTCATAATCAAGTTCGTCTTGGACTCGAATCAGACCTGGAAAAGAGTGTAGATGTATAATCTTAAAATATTTCACTCACTCATGCTTCAACTCTGTTTCACTATATTCACTACATTATAATGCTTTATACACAAAAGTGGCATAAACATAATCTCTTAATCATTCTCTACATTTCAATAACTCACTACACTTCTGCAGGCTAATTTCCTCACACTATCTTTCTACCTCTTCAGCTTCCTCTTCCTATTCCTGCCTTTATCTTACTCAGTCATTATTACTCTTTTTACATCAGTCCTTTCCTTAGAGCACTATCCATATGTTTTTCAAATTTTTCTGTCTTTCTTCAGTATTTCCACCTCATTTGAATTCTCAGTATATCTACTCTCCTTACACCACTTAATATATATATATACATTTTTGTATTTCATTCTTGATCGTCATTTCCTGTGTTAGCGAGGTAGCATCAGGAAACAGATGAAGAAATAGGTATACAAGGTTATATATATACTTTATATTTATCTATTATACCTGATCGCTGTTTCCCGCGTCAGCAAGGTGGCAGCAGGAGACAGATGAGGGAAGACCCATCCACTCATATATGCACATATATACATATATGCACATATATGCACATGTCAACATATACAAATATACAAACTTACACATACACATGCATATACACATATACACATGTACATATTCATACTTGCTCACCTCCATCCATTTCTGGCACCACCCCAACCCACATGAAACAGCATTGCCCCCCCCTGCGTCAGCGAGGTAGCACCAGGAAACAGACGAAAAAGGCCACATTCGCTCACATTCAGTCTCTATCTCTCATGTGTAATGCACCGAAACCATAGCTCTCTATTCACAGCTAGGCCCTAGAGACCTTTCCATGGTTTACCCTAGATGCTTTACATGGCTTGGTTCAGTCCACTTGCAGCACGTCGACTCAAGTATACCAGATCATTCCACATCATTTGATTCCTTGCATGCCTTTCAACCTCCAGCATGTTCAGGCCCTGATCAATCAAAATCTTCTTCATTTCGTCCTTCCATCTCCTGGTGGAAGTGACGTAAAGCATCTCAGCAATATGTGTCTGGGATCGAACCTTGTACCATATGACTGGTAACCAGTGACTATGACCATTATATCACGATCAGCTTAAAAGATACCTCATCTCAGAACACATTTTCAATCATCTTCTTGAGATGTGTTGTAGTTTTTAATGACATGAGACCTAGTGGATAACCTACCAACACACTGGGAAGGTTTTACAATAAACTGACACGAGGCATTCTAGATATCTGTTCATATCATCAAAAAGTAATACAAGTGGAACCGATATAAACCATCCCACCAACATGCGACAGGGATCGAACCCAGTGCCATGACTGGTAATCAGTGACTAAGGCAGTTACACCATGATTAGCTTAAATGTTATCCCATCTCAGACCGTGTTTTCTATGAATTACTTGAGATGTTTCGTCGTCTCTCTGACAACCTGACAACTTGGGTATAACCCAGCAATACATTAGGAAAGTTTGACTCTAAACAGATACAAGGCACTCTTGTGATATAGTCATCAGATAGATGATGAGACACTTCAAACAGATCACAGAAAATGTGGTCTGAGGTGGGATAAGTTTCAATCCCATCATGGCATAATGGTTGTAGTCATTGGTTATCATGCACATGGTAATGGGTTGAATCCCGGCCTTGTATTGGTGAGATGATTTTTCTCGATTACACATGTTCTTGCATGTAGATATGAATGGATATCACTGGAGTGCCTTGTGTCAATATAGAGATACCGTGTTTTGCAGCTTATAAGGTGCACTAGTGTATAAGATGCACCCCTATTTTAGAACAACATTTTTGGGGGAAAAACTATTTTAGTATATTCCATCATACATTTATTTGCTCTTTACTGGTATCACTACTATGGGATAAGAATAGATATTTCAAAGTGATCTTTAGGGAAAAATATCATATCATTAATTCTCTTTCATGACCATTTTGCATTTCCCCTATATACAATGCATTTACATCAATTTTCAATTTTCAGCTGTTGTTCTTGTTTTATTTATTCTCTATTAATCATTTCTTCAGGTTGGTGCCCAAAACATCAAACTGGTGCTCCATTATCAAGTATTTGTTTATTCTAGTAACATAAAACTTCAAATAATATATTTCTGGGCTCATATGGGACTGCATCAGACCATTGCCTGGTCTTCCATCCCCTCAAAAGCAAATATATAAAAGCTGCAAACCACACAAAACTGAGCCTTCAGAACAATCACTGGCTGCCTAACAACCAAAAACATTCAACATCTACACAATGAAACAAAGATATTTGTAATACAATCCTACCTTAACATGCTCAATACTCAATTTCATGCAACAGCACTAGACCCCTCCCATCCAAATCATGCCAACTCCTACAAAAAAATAAAAAGTTTATCCCTGCCTCAAATTATAATAACCTCTTCATAATACAGAAAACTGTCAAAACACTTGCATATTGAAATAACCTGACAAGCATTAAATTACCATCCCCCAACCTATTCTCAAACTTCATCCCACCAGACTCACCCATTAGAAGCCACACTACCCACACCAACAAAAGTCTCACTTTCCCATCCATGCTCTGAACATCACCCATCCCGACAACATTATCACAATAGAGAAACTGAACACTTACCACTCATTTGCCCTGCACTCTCTACCACCCGGATATTGAAAAAGCACTTAACTTTATCACCTATGATCTCACCTAGTGGAAGTGGCAAGCTTCTTGAGTGCTACTAGAGCCTTATACACATGGCAGGGATTCCATTACAACAATGCTTGCTTTTGATTATTCCATGAGTGAAAAGTCACCTTCAGCACAGTTGTACCATCGGAGTACAATCTCACTGAAGAACTGCTCACTCTACATAGTTCATCTTTTCCCTACTGACTGTAGTGCAACCTTGAGGCTGCAGAAGCCCCTGGAGATGTCCGTGGGGTTATATAACAATATCAATCTTTTTATACATTTCATTCAAATGCAACAATCTCGCTTTCATTCACACTTACTTTCAAATGTTTCCTATGAACATCAGCAGGTGTGCAATTGCACCACTAAACTGGGACTTGTGAAGCTCTTCGCTTTAACTGTCTGATAATATGAACAAATCCCACTCAACTGTTTGTAATGCATGTGAAAAAAGGTTTGTCATTTCTCCATTGGTAAGCTGAGCCCCATATTAAATGTTTCTCAGTTTTTCTTTAATGATTTTCTTTCACTTCATAAGAGAAATCATTTTTCACTTTCCTTACAGCATTCCTTCACTGGGATGATACATTTAACAAATTCATAAAAACAACAATAAAATGTTCTTGCATACAATGATTTCATTAGCTGACTACATCTACAGTATTACAGGTGTAATTCACCATTGGGATTTCAGCAGTTTTCCTTCTTCAAGGTGACTACTCTTGGAGTTTTAAGAATTTCCCTCAACAAGAATAACAGAAACATTGCAATTAACATGAAATGATAAATAACTATTTGCAAACTTCATTATAAAGTAGCTCTTTCCCCTGAGAATTTTTTGAGAAGAGGTATATTTGTAAATATAATTCTGTAAAAAACACTCTGAATATGTAAAATACAAAAGGAGTAAGTTTTTTCAAATTAATTAGTCTGACATAAAAATTAGTTAAAATGCTGTACCTACCCTCTTCATGTTCCATAGCAAATGTTTGATGCTCATTACCACCCACTATTGTATATATGAGTTTACGATTCAGTTGGCTATGAGCAGTAACAGTCACAACAGGTGTGTGGGAAGCAGCATCTTCAGCAACTGTTGCACTATAGAACTGCCGATCAAATATTGGTTGTGACCTGTCCACCACTTTAAGTCGAACAGGAACTTGTGAAGACAAAGGTGGAGAACCTAGAATGCAGAGAATATTTACATTTACTGACCTTTCATTTGACATGCTTATACTTTTTTGCTTTCACAAAAATGTTTCAACTTGGGTAACTTTTTTTGAGCCTCAACTGAGTGAAGTGAGGATCTCCACTGTCAGCAAATCCTACAAACAGATATCAGTATCCTAGTTTAATTGGACTTTTCCTAAATCATTAATCCTGGTGTAAGTATACTAACCTCTTCCCTTATCAGTTTTCATAAACTATGGTCCAAAAATCATAATCTTTTTAATGCAGTTTTGAAATGTACATAGTTAGAAAAAGCAACACACAAAAAATTTGAAGTGTTAATAATTTAGAAACTGAAATAATGAAATGTGTAAATGCTGCAAGTCCAGTTTACCGAGATTAATATGAAAATAATTGTAAAAGACAGAGAATGTAACTACACAAACTTGGATGACAAAAGACATTAGAAATATTAAAGAAAAAATGACAGATTGCTGAAGAAATGCATGAATGCTATCATTTCACTGCTTTGACAAGGTACTATTCATAACATCTGTTATCATGCACTGCTGCCATCAACCTCCGTTTTAATACCTGCTTGTCCCCTCAACTATCACGTCTAAGTTCATTATTGTATCAAAGAAAACATTAGAAATACTGCTATGTATTCTGACATTGATCATTTGCATTACAAATTGTGTTATTACCAGCAATAGCAGATGGCTGGGCAGGAGCAATATGTGGTAAAGTTAACTTTGCTTCTGGTCAAGCCCATACCATAAGCTAAACAATCTGAGATGGCAATTGCAGAATCATGAGGTATTATCTTTACTTTGTGCCATATAGTCATCACTGCCATATTCATCATTACTCAGCCTACTGAGGGCAAAAAAGCAGTGAAAAGGCAGAAATAAACTCGATGTTTGCATCTCCTCCAACAGATGCTTCGCTCTGATTTTGTCTTCTGGACTACCCGAGTCAGGGCTTTTCTCCTCATTATATGGGACATTATCGTCATTTTTTGTCTGCAAAGTCATAACTATCATGTTCATCATCATTCAATAAGCTTGGGGTGAAAAAACTGGAAAAGCAAGCATAAATAAGGCAGATGCTTGCACCTCCTCAGATGTAAATAAGGGCTTATAAAGCTATTGACTGAGAGAAATGACTCCTACTATGCTCACCTCTTGGGAATGATAAAAAAGATATCTGGAAACCCACAAGTTATCTTGGAATAGCAATTTTAAGAATATAACAGACCCAAATTAACTTAAGATAACAATTATTTACACAAAAGCTCAGCCCAAGTATGCGTGGGATAGTAAGGCAATGGGATGAGAGACAAGTGAGGATGCATATGTCCTCAACCTGATTTGCCAAAACTCTAAAAACTCTCTCATTTCAATCCTGTTTTCTTATGCACAAAAGCTAGTTGAGAACATGTTCATATTTATATAGACCTGAGACAGATGACACAAATTTATCATACTTTGCCTAAAGAGAAGTCACTCTGCTACTTTGGGGACCATCACAGAGCAAGGATTACTGGCTGGCTACAATCCATCAAGTGGTATAATAAAATACAAAAATGAAAAGGGACATCTTTGTAAAACAGAAGCATCTTCAAAATGAAAGATAAAGAAAATTTTTTAACAAAATCTTTTAACTTCTGAAACCCTGTTTCTTAAAGATCATGACTAGGGGCTGCCCTTAAACTGCAGCTAGCCTACAAAACTGGAACACCAATCCTTTAGAGCTCTGTGAGTGATGAAGAATGTGTGGAGAGAACGTTATTTTGGAAAGCAAAAATGGGGTATGTTCGAAGGAATAGTAGTTCCAAAAATATTATCTGGTTGCGAGGCGTGGGCTATAGATAGGGTTGTCTGGAGAAAGGTGGTTGTACTGGAAATGAAATGTTTGAAGACAATATGTGGTGTGAGGTGGTTTGATCGAGTAAGTACTGAAGAGGATATGTGTCATAAGTGGAGGGAATAAGGAGAACTGGGATTTCAAATAGGAGATGGAAGGTTGGACTGAAAAAAATTTTGAACGATCGGGGCCTGAATGTGCAGGAGGGTGAAAGGTGTACACAGAATAAAGTGAATTGGAATGATGCAGTATACTAAGGTCAACGTGCCATCAACGGACTGAACCAGGGCATGTGAAACTTCTGGGGTAAACCATGGAAAGGTCTATAGGGGCCTTGATGTGTATAGGGAGCAGTGGTGTCAGTGCATTACACATGACAGCTCATGTATGGATGCGAGTGGATGTAGCCTTTCTTTGTGTTTCCTGACGATGCTGTTTCCTGTGGGGTGGGGTGGCGCCAGGAATGGTTGAAGGTGAGCAAGTATGAATATGTACATGTGTATATAATTATGTGTATATATATGTATATATATATTTATTTATTTATTTATTTATTAGAAGACAATATGTGGAGTGAAGTGGTTTGATTGAGTTAGTAATGAAAGGGTACGTGGGACTGTGTGGTAATAAAAAGAAAGTGGTTGAGAGAGAAGAGGGCGTGCAGAAATGGTCTGGACATATGGAAAAAATGAGTGAGAAAGGCTGACAAACAAGATATATATGTCAGAAGTGGAGGAACAAGGAGAAGCAGGAGACCAAACTGGAGGTGGAAGGATGGAGTGAAAAATATTTTGAGCGTTTGGGGCCTCAACATGTAGGGGTGAAAGGCATGCACAGAACAGAGTGATTGGGATGATGTGGTATACTGGGGTCGATGAGCTATCAATGGGCTGAACCAGGGCAAGTGATACATCTGGGGTAAACCATGGAAAGGTCTGTGGTTTCGGTGCATTACACAAGACAGCTAGAGAATGGGTGTGAATGGATGTGGCCTTTCTTTGTATGTTTACTTGTGCTACCTCACCGTTGCAAGGGGTGGCGATGCTGCTTACTGTGGGGCAGGGTGGCACCAGCAATGGATAAAGGTGAGCAAGTACAAATATGTACATGTGTATATATGTGTATATTTTTTTCATATTTTTCATACATATTTGCTATTTCCCACATTAGCAAGACAGTGTTAAGAACAGAGGAATGAGCCTTTGAGGGATTTTATATATGTGTGCATGTATGTATATATGTGTATATGCGGGGGGATGGGGTTTTTCTTCGTCTGTTTCCTGGCGCTACCTCGCTGACGCGGGAAACAGCGATCAAGTATAATAAAATAAATAAATAAAAATAAATAAATATAGTTTTCCTGATTTCCATTACTTTTACCAATACTGCACAATCTGATGTTGCAGTGTCAAGTTGTTCATTCCTGCCTCTTCAAGTACATTATGTAAAGTTATGAATTTTTCTCTCCAGGTTTGGACCATTCCATAAGCTTTGAAAGAATGCCGAGGATCCTCAGGCTTACACATCTCTTAATGCCCTGCCATCTTGTTAGGTGATTACCTTTTGCCCTTTGCTATTCACCTACCAGTATTCATTGTTTGCAGCCTGCTGGGTCCACCTGAGTTCACCCAGCAACCAATCAGCAACCTTCACTCAGTAATGATGTCATAGTCCCTCTGGTCTGTAGCTTCAATCTGCTTCATAATTCTCCAGATCCTGGGTGTGTACATTCTGCTACCGACTTTTCTTTTTACTCCAGCTTCATCCAACCTACCACAGATAAGGGAAGGAATGTGAGTAAGAGATGTACAAAAAAAAAAAAAAAAAAAAAAGCAGTAGGAGGTTAAGAAGAAATTGCAGGAGCTGAAAAAGAGGGCAAATTAGAGATGGGGTGTGAGAGTATTGTTGAACATCAGGTAGAAATAGAAAACATTTTTATAGGTGGCCACTCTTAGGTTGACATCAGTGTTCCAAGGATTATGAGGTAGATCATTATGAATGGCCAGTAGGATGATGATACTACTGAAAGGAGGTTGTTGACTGGTTGGTGAGTGGACCTGGACTGAGCTAACATGGTACTGGTATACATTGAACCAAAAAAGGTAGATAAGTGAGGGATGAGAGGTATTTCCCACATCAGATGACAGGGGGTTAAGAGGTTTCTAACTCGTGGGGATCCAAGAGTTTCTTACAAGGCTTGCAGGATATTTCCCTGAAGAGAAACAAGTATTTTATACCTCAAAACATATTTTTCTTCAGTGAATGAGTTTTTTTTTTTTTTTAAGGTGCTAATGTTTTGATCTGTATACATATGGGTTTAATGTTCTAATTTTTCCCATATGGTTGCACCTCTTGCAGAGCCTTACTACATACATATGTTCCAGACAAAAATATCATATGATAACTGATGTGCTTGCCGTTCATCAGATTGCATGTTTGTGATAAGAATTTAATTTTTTATCATTTAAGCCATTAACAATATGTATTAGCCCTCAGGCCTCATAATTAATTTCCAGCTGCATTCCTGAGAAGTTTGAGTTCTCCTCTAAACTGGAAATGGTAATAGGTCCTTTTTTTCTCTTTTATTAAGGCAAAACCATAAAATTTCCACATTGGGCATTAATATTCCTTTAGAACATCTGAGAACAGGGTAAAAATATGAAGAAAAACAAAAATAAAGTATATATGGTCTGAATTCTGCAGGATGTCATCAGCTTTGTAAAGTGTAACAGACTTCTAAATCCATACACACACAATGCTGAACAAACTGTTAAGGCTGCAAAAAAAAAAATTAAAGAGCTTGATTTAAAGGGAAACTGAGTAGCCCTGTATTGTCAGCTCCAGCACTAGTCATATGTTATCAATATATATCTTTATTTAAACATTGATACGTAACACAAATTCATAACGGGGAGAGAGAGAGAGAGAGAGATTTAAAGAAATGCGAAGCAACACCTTGTTGCCAACTCATAAATTCTTGTCAAAAACATTGTACATATTCATTATAATACACGAGGACAGCATCAACCAGAATCCTGCCACCAATTTTTGGTTAAGGGGGGTTTGGTGAACTGTGTTGGATATACAAGCTGTACATTTGACAGCTGTGAATTTCTCTGTACTTTGTGATGAGCAGGAAAATTTTATGTTATGACTTTCATCATAAATCGTGGCCAAAGGGTTAAGGGTTTTGATAAGGATGTGAGCATGAGGGATCCAAGAAGAACAAGGAGTGGCCTGGTAACCAAAGCTGTTGACTAATCACATATGTAATGGTACTCATCAAGAGAATTAGCATGGGTTTGTGATACTGCATGGAGATTATTTACGTATTAGTTTTACAAAAACCACAACTGAGAGGATGAGACTTACTGGTGTTACCTTTTCCTGGTTTGACTTTGTTTAGATAAATTGTGATAACTGGAAATTAAACTTTCTTATACTTTAATACCGTAATGATGAATGTCAGTTTTGCAGGTTATTCTCTTTAACAGAATGGAAAAATAACTTACAATATTTATTCCCTCAAAATCCATATTCTTTGTTCACTGAATTTTTTAACTCTTTTACTTAACAGTTGATTGATAGAAGTGATATTCAAGATCTAAGTGGTAGACGAACATTTACTGGAAGTCTTCGTAGAGGTGGCTGTGTTGACATTCGATCTTTTATGTTGCACACCAGACCCTCAGGTAATGCATTTGTCAAAGTTTGCATAAAACCACTTAGGCCAGATGTTTAAATATAATGGTTTAGTTTCTTAAGTTCAAGAGGTATCAAGGATAGCTTGTCTAATTTAGCCCTACTTCCCAATCTGTGACTGTACAGAACTCACGCTTCCCTCCCTGCAGATATGGTAAACAGAAAGACTGCAGTCTGAATTTTGGTGAAGTGACCTTTAGAATACATAAAATATGCCTAAACAACTATGAAACAGTGAAAAAGAATCATAATAATGTCATTACCATATGGAGTCAGTCAATATCTCACTCCAGGTAAGTGGCAGGATGGTGCATTTGTTTATGTTCCTCCAATGACAGACAAACTACATAGAATGTTTAAAGGCTCATGGAGGTTTGTATCTCACATGTACCTTACTTGCAATGTAGAAGACACCTAAATATCTATGAAACAGTGAAAAAACAACTAAACCAACTTACTGTATTAACATTCCCAGATGGTGGAGTAGGATGGTGGCAAAGATGTTTATGCTCTACATCTCTAGATGAACATGTGTTGTTTCAAGGCTTTTGCCACTATTGTATGCTCTCAGGAAGAATATATTATTCTCCTCAGCAATACCCTCGGTGACACTCCTCATTGTATCCAGGACCTGAATCCTTTCTCCCATGCTGTGACTCTGGTTTCTTACTGCACAAAATTTGGTACAATAGCAACATTTATTTTTCACCAGACGTTTGTCACTATTTCAAGAAGATCCATCACATTTTATATAAGATACTGATAATATACTACATATTGGTATTTTAGCCATTGCTAGATGTGTATGATAACCCAGAGAGGTGAGTGAGGGTTACTTTAGTTATTCAACAATATTACAGTGAATTGCAGTTGAATAATACAAACACAGATGTTCCATACACATACAGCATTGCAGTATGATCAATGTTGGAAAATCAGATATGTACTGATGCATTACTTAATGTTCCCAGGGAGGTCATTCACTTGCAGTTTTGCAGTTCAACCTCAACCACAGTGTTAGAAAATCAGTTATATAATGATGCATTACCTGGTCTTCTTAAGAAGGTCATTTGTGATTCCAGAACACTGCAGGGAGGAGTTTGTGATGTCATTTGCCTAAGGAAATAGTAAATGGCAGGAGCTGACTTTTTTTTATTTGAAAGCTCAGATTCGACTGTGCTGTGTTAGGGGGGTTGGAAAATGATAAACTCATGACATATTATTCCATCATTGATTAGTAAGACCCCTCATATGTCTCACAAGTAGAAATGAAATTTTTTGAGATTGATTTATCTTGCAGTGCATTCACAATTTGCAGCAGTGTAAGATCATATAGTGTTTCATGCACTTAAACCATACCATCAAAATACTTCATCTTCTGTTTTATACAATACTTTGAATACATATATTTTAAACATTTACAATCATTGTTTTGTCATTTTAATGCCTTTCCTCTTTGTCTTATGTCAACCATCTTCCTGGTCATGTAATGTCTCAATAACTGACAGTAAATGCTCCTTTCATTCCTGTTTGAGGTAAATCATCATACTTTGTTATTTAAAGAAACAATGGTTAGTATGCCTCACCACTAACCTAAAAGAATTCCAGCCAGCATTAACTAACTAAACTAGGCAGTTATTTGTAAGTGGGTGCCACAAGTAGTATTTTTGTCTGTCTTCGATGCTCCTTTCCTTTTACAAGACAATTCCTTTATGATATTTTTATATCGGTATCCTTTATTTTTGAAGCATAGAACGACTTATTTAGTGTTAATAATCTGACAGCCAACCCAGCCTCCATCAAAAGGTTTCAACACATTTATTGCAGTTGGGACTACATAACTGATGTAACAAAATGATGTGTATTTGGCAGCTTCAATCAAACTTGTGTATTTGATTTTGTCATGTCTTTTGTAATGTGATAGAGTTTATTCAGGAATGTTCAAGAGAAATACGAGGACATAGATGATATGACTTACTACACTTCCTTTGAATATAGGAAGTAGCACACAAACCATAGATGAAATAAATTTGTGAAGCTCTTAATCTTCTAATGCAGAAGTATTTCAATTTTTCATAAAAACAGTAAAATTTTTGGTACTAGGTAAAGATTTGCAGATTTTCTTGCAATACTTCATAAAGTAATTTTGATTCTATAGGAAGAGGAGTAGACAGCAGAGATGGTGAAAGTTCAAGACAACATCAGCACACCCGAAGTGAAAGTCGTTCAAGACACGGCCGTGGAGTTTTTGAAGATCATCACCGTGGCTCTGATGACACTATTGGAACCTTGCCAGTTGATATAGACCAGTGGTTTTGCTCTTCCTTGGGATTAGATGTGCTACAGGGATCCACACTCACTGCTGCACGTGACCGAGAATGGAGAACACTGATAGAGGCGAGTGCTAGAAAATTTTTAGTTATACGTGATGCCTTAAAACAATTTGACAAACCATAGAGCCGAATATTGGCTTGGCAGTGATGATTGCAGTGTGGACCACAAAATAAAAGAATTCAAGGCAATATAAAATAAAAATTTTTATTTCTGTTTAGGTTGTTCAGTCACTGAATTTTTACAAAATTAGTATCACATTGGGAATGGATGCTGTTTGTACACATTTTATCTTTTATATCTATGAAAACTGATGCATTTATCTTAGAGTCTAATGCAGTGGTTCCCAAACTTTTTTCTGCCATTTTCTCCTGCACCCAGTTCAACCATCCAGATTTCCCCCTTCATGTGTATGAGGGAAAGAGTAGTCAAAACACACTATGACTATTTACTAATTTATTTTATTTATGTTTGAACGTGAACCGAACCTGGTAGATACGGCGCCGCCCATTTACAACTGGCATTCTCTCTCTCTCAGACATGAGAAAATCCATCGTGAGATATTTTTTATTCCTAGTAGGCAGTGTAATTATTTCCCCCCCGGTAGCTTCAAATTTCCCCCAGTTTGGGAAGTGCTGGTCTAGTGGATGTCACTGCTAATTTCTTATGGATATACTGCATTATAAGCAACTGTAATTAAGTAATAGGATGGTGTTAACCTCTTTACCATTAGACTTTTCATCTCTTTCAATACTGAGTGAGCATCATATTTTTGAATCTTGACGTGTACTTCTTAAATTTTTTACTCTATCATAGAGATTGTAGTTCTCCAAAGTGATGTGGGGAAATTGTTCAGCATATTGCTTGTTATATGACAGCACCAAATGAATTGTTTTTTCAAAATTTGCTACATTGTGCAACATGTTACATCTGTTATGAAATTTTAATGTCATATTCCAAAGCTAACATGTATTAACATTTTACAGGCTGCCACAAATAATGATAGTGATAGAGCCTTAAGTCTTTGTGAGGTTTGTCTCCATCTAACCAGTAACCTGCGCCAGCATATGCGAGTTGCTCACCCAGGTTGTGCCCGACCCTGGATGTCTGGTGTCTGTGGCACCCTAATTGGTTAGTTATCACTTGTGTTTCATTTTGAAGATTCTGCTCATGTGTTAAGTCTATATGTGAATGGAGGTTAATTTTATTTTACTGTGCAAAATGTTTTCAATTGTGCACATTGTTAAAAGTCTTACAGTGTATCAGAAGGATAAATAATGTACAGGTAAAAAATTATCAAGACATGTTTTTGTTCATTAAACTAAAACTCTAAATGGTGAAGTTCTTGACAAGATATTGATTAAAAAACATTGTGGAAGTTTTCTACCTAAATAGTTCTCAGAAACATTCTTTAGTTACCTTGGGACCAGTGCTCCTGGGCTTTGCCTGCAGTTTACACTGCAAGTGAAAAGTCACCTCTGGCAAGGCTGTGTCACTGGGAGTGTAGTCTCATCAAAGAACATCTTACTTCAAAGGAGTAAACATTTTCCTGTTATTAGGAGTAGTGCAGCGCTGAGCTGCAGGAGCCTTTTTTAAGATCCTTGGGTAACTATGTTTCATAATTAGAGATTGAATGCAAGTGAACGAGGCCTTTCTTTGTCTGTACCTGTGCTATCTCATCTATATGGGAAACAGTGAGCAAGTATGAAAAAATACATGGTTTAAAAATGTTAATATTTTTTTCTTTCTACTGGGAGGTCTTTTCCATATTAATTGGATTATGAAATTTGATGACTTACAAAGCCAAAAATGGATGACAGTTTTTGATAGACAAGCTAAGCATATAAAATGTAAATGTTAATAGCACTGGAAAATTTTGGAGCCTGTATAATGGGAATTAACGGGTGAGAGGTGTAGACTTGTGAGTGTCAAGTTCATTTTCCACTTTCACAATCAGGGACACCATGAGTGCCGATCTCTCTTTCCCAAATTCACATATAGTAATCAAACTTAGGTTATCACATTATACCTTCACTTCTACTTAATCACATTCATCTGTCCCACTGTATGCATTGTATCTCTCTGATATTTTCAGGTGGCACTTACATCTTATGTGAAGTATGTCAAGAGCAACACGTTGGAAGCAGTGGCACCATAGGGTTACCACAGGATGAGTCAGCTGAAGGCCAGGACTGCCTGCTTGACTTGACCACAGTTTTAGCCCCAGATTTGGCACCAGCTCCCCTTGCTACAATGGAGGGTATGCTTTTTAAATCTGGTAGGATTTAAACACTAGTATGATTAAATAATCATACCTTCATTTTTTAAATCATCTCGTATATTTAGAGACAAGGCAGAACATTAAGTGCAGTATATGGTTCCTTTTTTGAAAATAACACATCCTGTATAGCTATATCTAGTGCACCACTTCCTATTTTCAGATGATGGACTGAGTATGAATGAAATAGATTTGAAACTCACAAACTATAATGTAATTGCCTCACGTTTGGGCTTAACTGAAAGACGACCAATACCTGATCCGATGCCATTTCCTTGTGCTGATCCCTTGGGAGCAACTACTCTGGCTTCCATTATTTCTGATCCTTCTGAATCCTCAAGTGGTATGCTTTCATATTTTTATTTACATGGAATGATTATTGTTACCATAAATAAAATTTTTTAAGTGCCTCTGAATAAAATATGAAATTGTTTTTGTTGAAGATTTAAAGAAAAAGAAATCAATGAATCCTCTTATTACTTAATATACTATCTAAGTCTGTTAATGTATTTTGGTGATTCCCTATGCACGATTATTTCAGCCAGTGGCTCAGGAGCTCGACCACGAGATAACAGTATCAGTAGTGCTCCAGATCGAAGTCTTGGTGAACAAGCAGCTTCTTTAACTTCTCCTATTGCTCGCATCTCAGCCTTACGACGTACCACTCATGCTCTTAGAGTTACTATGGCACGAGCAGTTGTGATGAGAGCCCTTTCCCTTCTTGCCTTAAGTGGAGGTTCATGTGACTTATGGGCTGGGCTAGAGGCTCTTGGATTGTGTGATGTTCGTCTTCTTGTGCGTCTCATGTGGTTGGTAGCTCAAGGTAAGGCTGGTTTTTTCTTATGTTTTTGCTCTGTTATGGTATTTTTTCTTTTCGTTTCAGTAATTGAAGAATTTTTCTTGTGTAATTAACCGTAAGAGGATTTCATTTATATAAATGTTTATTTCAATGTGACACCATCAACAGGGCGTGTTCCGCTGGATGGTTGTGCAAGAACAAGTGGCTCTGTTTTACAAGCCACAGATGTAAATACAAGTTTGTGTTACCTCAGTGATGCAATTGGAGCTCTAGCTCAGAATGATACTGATGCTGCCAAATTACTCCTACAACTGTGTACTCAGGTAAATTTAGGATGTTAGAATATATTGTCAAAATATAGATCTTTAAAAACAAAGTGAAGTTCTCAGTTCCTTTTAGTTAAGTTTAGTGATCCATTTTAATCTGCTTCTTTGCATGTTTCCACAAGGTTTCTTTTTATGACTTTGCATTTATTTGTGATCTTATCTTTATTGTTTAAAGTGTTAGATGGGGTAATTGTATGTTTGGGAGGCCTGTTTTAACCCTGCCTTCTGCTTTTCACAAGGATATATATGTATTCAGTATTTAGTTAAAAGAAATTATGATTTTGAATGTTAAAATGTAAGCAAAGAGCTTGAATATTCAGGAAGTTCACAAAGGTGAAATGATTTAGATTTGCCTTTCATTGGTCAATGAAGTTTTTTGCAATTCATGGTAGCTGATTTGAGGAAATCTTTTGATTTCTCTTTCATAGATTCATCAATTCAGGATATAATAGAATCTGTTGCATTACCCACAAATCAAAATGGTGAAATATTTTGTGCTGTAATCTATGGTTCCTCATATTTTTATATAACTATGATCACCACAGGATCTCTTTTTAAGAAAGAGTCCTGGCATTACTCAGGACATCTTTCCAGAAGTTCTTGCAGCCCAAGGCTGTGCTACTTCCGGTAGTAAGGAAATGTAAACTCCTTTGGAGTGAGAAGTTCTCTGATGAGATTTTACTCTCAGTGATACAGCCTAGCCAAAGAGACTTTCCATTTGTAGTGTAACTTCATACAGACAATTCCAGTAACACTCTTTCCACTTGCGATTGTATTTGAACCATCCTGTTGCTGTAACAAATAGCTTTTTAGATTGATGGGCATACAGTTAGCTAGCCTTTTGTAAAATCCATAAATTAATAATGTTTTATATAAACTATTGTATTGTTTTCCAGCACCTAATGGTAGCAGCCATGGGAATATCAAGTGGAGATATTGTTGGAGGCTCAGTGGAGGAGGAGGTTGTTGACATGAGTCTTGGTGGGGAGCGTCATGACCCCCAAAACATTTCCAGCACACACCAGACTAGCTTTCCTGTCACTCAGGCACTTGTCTCTCTTCTGGCTGCAAACTCATCACTCATCCATGTGGCTGGTAAAGGTATAAAAACTTGCACTGCAGTTTTCTTTTTCGGTCAGTATCATACTTTCTTTAGACATTCTACTCTGAAAATCATATGACAGGATATCTTTCACTTCGATTCTTTTGTCATCTAAATTATTAGCTTTTTCACTCACCTTGGTAAATTCATATGGCTTTGAAAGTGTTTAAAGAGGGTTTTGAATAACTTGCACAGTATAAATCATGAAAGACCCTTGTAACTGAAAAATTTAAAAAACAGATCTCTTGAGTGTTCCATATATATATATATATATATATATATTTTTTTTTTTTTTTATACATATTCGCCTTTTCCCGCATTAGCGAGGTAGCG
>JAYMFT010352118.1:0-10000 GCA_038088735.1 Panulirus argus
AAGTATAAAAAAAAAAAAATATGTATATATATATATATATATATATATATATATATATATAATAGCGTTAATGGGATGGCTTTGATTAGGGCCTCAGCTGCTCGTGCCGTCTCAGCTAACACAAAGGAAAAGTCTAAAAACCTACGTTGTTGGTAGAATTCTTATTATATCTAGCTAATAACGCAGTATACATTAACTTCACATTTTCTGCTGAATATGAAATCAGACGCTGATTTTGCTCATTATCGCGGAATGTCTTATTTCTAGTCTTTTAAATTCCCATGAACCCAGTTCCTAATACTGTTGAAACGAATAATATCTTGTACATTCTTTTATCACTATTCTTAAAACAGGACTAATCATTTCTAGACTAATGAGACTGAATGATGAAAATTCCCTAAAGCCTATTGACATTGTGGCGCAGAAGACAGGGAGCGTTGGTAATTTACTAATCTGTTTCGCCTGGTTTCGCAAGGTTTATTTTCTCTGGAAGCTCACTCCCTCATTAGACTCGTACGGTATGCTAACTTCCACAATGATTTAATTGACACTCCTAGAGTAGCATTCTTTTAAGGAGAAACTTATGTTTTTAACCTTTATATAGTCTTCTTTTAACGTCTTCTTAACAGTTGACTTCCCAACAAAATAAAACGTATTATTAAGTTTCTCAAAAGATGATTCTGGGACCTATTTTTTTCATCATCATCATAACTTAGGGGAAGACTCGAGATATTAGGAAATAAGTTAGATACACAACTCACTAGCAGTCTTTCCATTCAGTTTACAGGACAAGGCCATGTTGCCCATTTGGGCATAACTCTTTAGCCGTAATGTTTTCCTGTTAGTTGAGGGAGGTGGAGCTGTGATAAATGTGCAAGATGATTTGTTGTTTTTTGGTTGATGGTAAAATTCTAGTTGAAAATTACTGTTATCAATTGGTCTAGTTTGGATCTTTGCTGTGTATACGAGAGAGGATGGAGGTGAAGAATGACAAAGCATAGAGAATGTTTTCTGCCCCCCCCCCCTCCCCACACACACACACACATACACACACAACGCCTAAGGTAGGAACTCATTTATCGACCAGCCCCTAGGGGAAGGTGAACACCTTGGTTGGGTGCAGTCCGACTGCTGGGCTCAGGATTCGAACCTATCCATCCCCCCCCCCCCGGGCTGGCCCTTGGTGATTCATGTGTGTGTGTGTGTGTGTGTGTGTAAATATGAATCCTTTAAAGAACGTTTCAATATTACTTACAACATCTATCTTCGCCCCATCTCTGGGAACAGGGGAGAAAAATATAGTTCATGCATCTCCTTTGTTTATGTATCTCCCTTGTGGGTTTAAAGGCGAATAAGAGGAGCAGAAACAGAAGTGGGGGTGGACCTGGATATCCTCCCTTGCTGTATTAGTGCTTACTAGAATCAGGAATGGAAGATGTCAAGGCGGAAGAGGTAAAGACCACCCGACATGTTCATTAGGTTTACAAGGGATGAAAAGAAGAACTCAGGGTGCTTCTTATGTTGACAAATTATACACGGAGCACCCAGAGTGCTTGTAAAGTTGACACAGGTTGGTATGTTACACCGAGAGAGAGAGAAAAAAAGAGTAAAGTTTTTCTGTTAGTTAACATCATAGTTCAACTTGACAGGAAAACTATAACTCTTATTTATATAATTGTCTTTTTTTTATATACATAGATTTGCAATGTAGATCAGAACAGAATTAAACTCTGACGATACTGGAAAAAATATAAACATATAATTCGCATTAGTAGTGGGAAAGGTTGATTGATCTGGCAACACTGTGTGGCCGGCCTTCGACACCCCACCCCCCACAAGTTGTAAGAATGCATCATGTATTAATTAACATCTTAATGAAGCTGTGGCAAAGGTGTCTTGGAAGTGATGTATACGAACACAGTGGGATTCGGGCTGGGGGCGTGAGGATGGAATCATGTCATCCATTATGACCCCAAGTTATATGTAATGCAGCTGATGACTTCGTGTTTATCATACGGTATTAGTATTACAGTGTATAACACCCTGGGGCTGGTAACTTTTCCTGTGTTGCACTCTATATGTAACACGCCTCTCACGGCGTGAGCGCTGCCCGTAGGGTCAGCTTCCATTGCTGAGGCTGTCTTGGTCTTGTGATGGGCGACCTAAACAATGACGGTTCTCCGTCGTGCCTTCCTCCCAAGATTGCTGAATCCACCGTTCTTCTGCTCACACAGGATCCCGGGATTCTCTCCTTTAGAGTGAATGGGGATCATATCACCTCTCAGGTAGTGGGATGCATGGTGCTTGCTCTCTCCATACTAGGTTGTATCTTAGGTCCACCTGGTGGACTGTGCGCTGGTGTCAGCTAATATGACTCATATCTGATCAGTTACAGTTATGAAGCTTCAGGAATTCAGGCTTCCAACAACCTTCATGAATTCAGGCTTACCAACAAGCCTCAGGAATTCAGGCTTGCCAACCACGAACGAGCATGTGAATGTGATAAGGCTCTAATAATGTTTCACGGGTTACACCATCTAACCTTCTGACAAAACCGCAACACGAGTTTTATCTTTCACTGTTCGTGAATAATCCTTCGTACACTGAAGGAAAGGACCGAGATAACTTTTTTTTACGAGTACGTGAGCACACGAACGTCACCGCCTTCTCCGCCTTCGCTTGCTTGCCTTTGATCATGTACACAGAGGGGTTCATCAAGTCCAGAAAGGGTCCATTTGTATGTGTAAATCGAAATCCAATCGCCAGAAGCTGTAATCTCATCAACACAAATCATCAATAAGCCTTATCTAGCTAGGGCAATTGAACTTACAATACGTCCCATGCTTTGACACGTTTGATGTCACCCTTGTTCATTACAACAGATATCTAGACATCCGACATCAAAGGTATGCTTGTTTACACAGTGGAACCACTGTTCTGATGGTTAAACTGCTGTTGTGATGTAACCTGGTCCTCGCCAAGTTCCCAATACAACAACGCCAATCCACCTTAGACCTCGCCCGAAGCAAGAGCGTGGACACGTACCGTGTTTGATATACCGCGTCAGTGAGTTAAAGTTACCCCACGACTGAAAATCAATTTAGAAAACAGCAACAATAATACTACTGTGATCGTGTTGTTGACTCTGAGTCCAGTGATGTGCTATAATTGGGTTATTCACGTCATGGCAGGAGTAAACACAGTTTAAGCAAGTATTACAGTAAATGTTTTGTGCGTGGTATATTTTGAATCAAAACATTAAGTGAAGTGACTGTTGCATATCAGAAGAATTCATATTGCGTTTAGGGAATGATAAAAAGAAAAAGGAAAATGATATTTTCTTTAACAAAAATCCTGTGAATGATTTGCGTCTGTGAACTCATTTCACTGGGTTATGTTAGACAATTAGTGTTGCTTTTGTTCTGGTGTAGGTCAGATAAGGATATGTCGTGTGCCTAAGAAATAACAGCTTTTCCTTTGACATTGTGCTGTGGCCAGTACCTCTCCTCACTTGACAGCCACACAGCAAACAGAGATTGAAGATTCATGATATGAATTAGCGTAAAAAAAACAAAAAATGAATTGATTATGAAAACTGAAAATTTCAACAATAAATGGAGATGATGAATTATATGCTGGAACTCTGCTATATATAGTGACAGTTGAACAGTATCATAGACATTGTGGAACGCAATTTGATTTATAAACGATAGTGTTTTTCTTGCAACATGAGGTGCGTCAGATTGGCGAGCAGCACATCTCGCTGCACCACCAAGCGACCCACCACCAGGACACTACTACTTCCCACCTGCGGGCTGGTGCCCGCTTTGTGTATTCCGTACATTTATGTGCTATATGTATGTACTACTGTCCATATGTATTAATGTATTGAATGCACAATAAACCTTTACATACAAACAAAGGTGCGCAAGATAGTTGAAATGTTTGTACATATATTGATTAAGAAGTAATATGGGAATACATATTGTTACATATAGTGAATGATGAATAATATGGAAATATTGCATCGAATGGTGACCATACTCGTTTTACTCTTAAGTTAGCGAAGAAGCCACACGCCTCTTCCATAGCCAAGGTAGCTAATTGGTTCATATATAATGTTCGTGTCGCTATCCATTTATTCACACTAACTGTGTTCACAGTTTAAAATCAGATCTGTTCTTTTGTATGATAATGTTAAAACTTGAGAGTATAGAAATCTAAATAATTTTAAGGCATCAACACTTTAGAATGTTAAAAATGTTAAACATGTATTACAAGTGGCTGAAGTCAAGGACAACATCGTTTTCGAATGAAGCTTATTCATTATTTCCATGTTTTGTCGCAAATATAAAGTGCTAATGCCTTAAAATCATTAGAATTTTCATGTCCCTAATCTTCAACATTGTTATACAAACGATCAGGTCTGATTATAAACTGTGAACACACTTAAGTTTGAAGAAATAGATAGCGACACGAACGTTCTATATGAACCAATCAGCTACTTTGGCTATGGCAGAGGCGTGTGGCTTCTTCGCCAACTTAAGCGCAAAGCGACTTTAGTAAACAACGTGATGGATTAAGTGACACATGCAAAGTGAGAGTGTATGTGATATTGAAATTATTTTTAACACTCGAAGAAGGTGTTGAAAAGAGTTTTCGGTGGGTGGATGTTGAAGACTGATGTTGACGGCCTTAATGACCCTGGCATTGATAGGCCTAAAGCCCAAACATCCAACCAGCCATATAATTACATACAGTGACTGAAATGTTTAGTGCACAGTAAGTGAAAATATTGCAACGTATAGTGATACAATAAGGTGCAAATATTGATAAGTATGGTGACAAGTGATCAGCACTCGGATATTTCACACGTATAGTGATAAGTGAAGAGTGTGGTAGATAAATTGCAACATAATAACGATAAATGGCTTTGGTATAACCTTTAGAAATTATGTACTACGCCTAATCATGGTGTGATCGATTGGAATATTTTGCAAGTGATTAATTTTGCTCAAAGCCTCGTCACCCGTGGCTGATGGCTGTCCCAGCCCTGCGTCTGCAAGACGACAGAAGGTAAGTAAATTATTTGATTATTTAATTTATTACGCCCGAGGGCGAAAAGCTAGTCACATTCAATGCCATGGAATATATGCAGAGCATTCATGTCTCGCAGGACACGTTGAATATACTCCCCCCCCCCAACAACACACACACACACACACACACACACACAATACATATGTACATAAACGTAGAACACCCATACACACACCCACACACACATGCCAAGGAACAAAGTATATGCAATCAACAGCCACCAAAGTATGGATGGCGAGCAAGAAGTAATGGTAAGTAAACAAAATTTTTTAATAGCTTCTACGATCTCGGGTCACAGGGTATACATATCCACGTAACAAAGTTTAAGAGCTAGAGACGTCTGCTTTAGGTGAATATTATGATACGAATGGTATTTCTGAATCATGGTTTGATATCAGCAAGAGAATCCCTTCTCGAATATGCATTTTTTGGGTAAACTCCGTTTAACAGGGGAAATATTGTTAGCAGTGGGGGTTTTGCTCTTCGTTAAAGCTCTTCTTAATCCAGTATAGATTTTTTTTTGTGGCTGTTGATTAGACTGACTCTGTTTTTGCAGAAACTGACGATGTAAAATGATAATAGTAAGATTAGTTCATAGATCCCCCATCAGAAACGAAAGACTGTATTTTCACTTTGATGAAATTTGTAGTGAAAAGATGTGACCGTAGTGGAAGATTATAACATACTGGGGGGAAGCCCTTTCTAGCAGAATCTGGTGTACGTGGACTTTACCCAAATATGCTTGATACTGCCATGATACAATCAACTGAGAAGCTTTTATTCGCAATGAGATCATATTAGATTTAGTTCTATCTATAAATGAGACTCTCTTTCATGATGTTGAAGTTGAACAGCTTGGTTCAAGAGATCACCTGTAGATAATTTAAGGTAAATTTCATCATTGCAAAAAAATACCAGATTTTAGACTTGTAGATGTCAGTTATCTTTGCAATGCTTTACGCGCAAATCTGGGATGATGATGTTACGGAAAACGGTATGGATATTACTCAGAAAAACTTCAGTGAAATTTTCAAAACACTGAAGGGAACAAATGTGCCAATGCGTATCAGACGGTCTTTTCCAGAAGGAAGTCGAAGTTATGGAAGGATGACATATACCAATTTGAATTCTGTACAGCAGCATCACGTAAGAAACTCAAAGCTAAATAACCAACATAGAGTAAATTATGCAAATTTAAGTTGAGAAACTAAGTAACTTATACGTCACCGTTAATTTCAGTATGAAATGTATATTTCAAAAAAATATCTAAGGCCATAAAGAAATTTATAGTTATGTCAAAAGTAAGAGATTCATAACCCAATCACCTGGTCCGTCAATTACAGGAAATGTTGACTTCTTAACAACGGAGCCATGGCAAAGGTTTTGATTTTTATTTACATCATTATTAAAAACTAAAGTACAAGTTTTAATTCCATTGCTAGGAGTGTAAAATGTTTTACAATATACTGACATATGAGATGAGATGTAGTTGATATACTATTGACGCGAAGTTGTATGCGAGTAGATAAGACGGCTGGACTAGATGATTTTTATCCAAAGACAATGAAAGAGGCGAAGAATGAAACTGTCAGGCTTCTAAGAATGATCTTTTCCATAAGTATTTCGCCTCATTCGAGGTAAAACGTTTATCCACGATCTTGTATCCATCACTGCGAATGAAATCAGACGAACCTACCCTTATAGCAGCTTGTTAGATAGATTATCGAATTATGATGATAATAAATACGTGTATTAAATCTCCTCTTAACCTTCTCTTATCTAGATTAAATATATTCAAGAAGTTTAATCGTCCGGGAATCATTTTTTTTTCTTGCACTATCACAAACAGTCTCGTTAGGACCCAGTTTTCTGTTGCTTTGCTGTTTGACTTCCGTTGATATCTATAACATCGCTCCTGAACCTTTTGTGAACAACCTGTGATTATGTTTTTGGTTACTGTTTTGTGTGTTACAGTGAGTTTTTACACTAGTGTTGCCCCGTCTTAAGCTTATATACATATATGTACCGTTTCTATACTCGTATGTATGTATGTATGCACACACACATGCCCCAGCTTAGGTACCCATTTATCAACCAGTCCCGAGGAAATGATGAACACCTGGGTTGGGCGTAGGCCGACTGCCACGCCCAGGAACCGAACCCACGTAAGGTCCGACCCCGGGCTGGACCGTGGTGGCTAACTACTATTCCATACTGCGTATGCGCACCTGCTCTGTAGTCACTTGTTTCGCAGATCAGTTATTTTGCTCAACACCGGTCAAGCATGAGGCCTCCTTGCACGAAGTGTATTATTGGTAGTCAGTCTCCCAAAGCTACAGATACCAGCTCAGACAAATTGACGTACCTTGTCAATGTCAAAACGTATGCAGTATTTCTAATTCGTACATATTTATCAGAACTGCAGAATTATTTAGAAATATACGTCGTACCTGAATCTATAAGATAAATGCCTTCTACGTTTGGCTGCAGACGGGATTGTAAATTCATAACGCAACTCAGTACCAACCCAAGAACGATGGAAGGAATTTCTGCATTTTCTCCTGTCGCGTCTCCAAGATATGAAAATACCTTTGCGTGAATCCGAGATATCAGGCCTTTTTATTCGAGTCTCATCCAGCGTCCTCACGACTGATGCTAAAGATATGGAGAAGCAACGCTTAAGATATAGAAAGAAAAAAATGAAAATAGATGCGAATGCTGTAGGGGGGTACTGGAAGGGAGGGGATGGGTTGGTGTGGTTGTTTTTGGGGGTATCCCCCCCAGTTACAGCCAATAGGAACCTGTGTCAGAGGATGGTGAGGACTCCTTCTACTCCTGCTGGTGCCAGAGCGAAGTAGGATACCGGGGAGTCCTTCTACTAATGCTAGTGTCAGGGGGAAGTAGGATACTGGGGAGTCCTGCTGCTCCTGCTGGTGCCAGAGGGAAGTAGGATACCGAGGAGTCCTTCAACTAATGCTGACGTCACAGGGAAGCAGGATACTGAAGGGTATTTCTATTCCTGATGGTGAGATCACTTCCTGATAGGACACAAGTTAGTCATGGGGAAGGCACGAGACAGGACTGTACGTGGGATCTTCGCAACTACTAACATCAATACAGTCTCCCTCCTGACGAAGGAGGTAACCATTCTCGTCTCTCAGCTTCAGTACTAGGAAAAGTTTGTGGGTCACTCGAAAAGTTACTCTGTCCTTCCTTTCCTGATGACTTCTGGAGATTAAGGAAGTCAGGTGTAATAAGTTACATCCTGAAGTTAGTTACGAATAGAATGGCGTTAATGGCAATCATGAACTCTGGTGTAGTAGAAGTACATATGAAATGTTGGTGGGTAGAGCCATAGTACTCTCGGAGCGTATAGCCGCGGTGGGTGAGCATGACAGAGTAAGCTGTGGGCAAATGTCAGAGTCGTAGATCTGTTTCAAAGCTTTCGATCAATGCGAAGATGCTGTTTGGGTCTTGCAGGGGTGTCGAAGACCAACACAGCCCCCGTGGCAAACAACCTCACCAGACCCACTCTCTCCTCTTGCCAAGGGTAGAGATGGGGAGAGGGCAATGTTATTAAATCTTTTTTTATCTTTTTTACATTTTTAAGAGCTTCCTGAAGGGAAAAGAATCCCCAAATTAGGACAGGAACGAGCTCATAAACAAAGTGAAATGGTTCCAGTCAATTATTTAACGATGGCGAAGTGAGGACGAGGATTGGAACCTCACGTTTAGAATGCGATTAACTAGGATTTGAAGAGACAGAAAAGAAGAGGAGATTGAGCCCAGGACCTCTCGACGGGAGCCGGGCCCTGGGACAGAGATCCCCATTGCTGCCCTCTACGTAAAATGTGCATTATTTACTCGTTTTTTGATCAGCCAAATTATCTTAGGAGTTGGAGGGATGACTTTGTTATCTGAGAGGGAGGGTCTGGTTTCTCTCTGTCTCTGAAAAAATGATACAAAGGAAAATTCTCTCACAGTTCTTGGGTAGGTCTTCTAAATCCCAGTAACAGTAGTAAGGATTGAGTAAAGATTGTTGGTTGATTGGGCTTCAAGCCTATCAACTGCCAAGGTCAGTAAGGCCGTCAACCTCAAGCTACATCCATCCATCCGCCAACAGAAAATCTTAAATACTTTCTAGGTAAGTATGATTATTAGACCACATACGTTATCAGTATGTATGTGTAGACGTTTGTCAGTATCCTTGAGCTTTCAGAATATGGTTTTCTTAGAGTATTATTAGCATTGTGTAAGGTGTCGTTTACGGATGTTATATAGACTTGCTGGCTTTGATTGTTCACGTAGACGATTAAACTATTATATGATTTTGTAACTGACAACGGATGTTTATTCACTAGAAAGTACAACCTGGTTACGGGATTTACAGAAGCATTTCATAAATAAATGTTTTATAATAAATTTTGAACATCAAAGAACAACACTATGCTGTATGCTGTATATGTTTCATATGTCGTTGTCACCTTCATTGCTATCTTTTAATAATTTACATTTGCATATTTTTTTTGAGTTTGTAAAAGTCTAGTTGTCATAAATGCTGTTAGAGCCTTCAGGATCTCGTCATGTTATGTGACTTACAGATGCGAAAGACATAACGAAATGGGTTTTCGCTTTGAAAGTCACATTCGAATAATTCTGTGCTTGCCTCCGAAATACTTGGTGGTCATCGATACGTCTACTATACGTGTAAATCGTCCTTTGAAGTACAAACCACTCAGTGCTTAGGTCTTCCTCGCCACACAGCTGAGTGAAGGTTGTGACTAGGCTAAACCTCACTAGGTTAAATTTCCGCTCCAGCTGATACGAGCCTCACACTCTCCTTATGGCCTCCAAAACTGAAGCATTTGGAGTCTCTGCTGCGCCTCCAGTAATATCAACT
>JAYMFT010352118.1:15000-22944 GCA_038088735.1 Panulirus argus
GAGCTCCACATTTGGAGAACAGAAAAGGAGACAACCTATCTGCTGGCAGTTATTAGAATAGCATTCAAAGAAATATTCAGCAAACTATTAACATCATACATTGGGCCAAAACTAGAATATGGTTCTCTGGTTTGGTCACCACACCTAAAGAAGCACAGAAATCTAATAGGGAAGGTCAAGAAGAGGAACCAGAATGAAGATAGTTAAGTTACAATGAGAGGCAGAGACCTTAAATTTGCCACTATGGAAGAGAGAAGAGTGAGGGGTAATCTGATCACAACCTTTAAGTTTTTAAGCCAGATTCATGATGCAGACAGTGAACAGTTCTTTGTGAGATGTAGGAATAGAACAAATCAGAGGAAACAACATGATATTAAGCAAGAAATTAGTTAGAAATGATATAAAGTACTTTTATAGTGTAAGAGTAGCGGACAAATGGAATAAAATGAAAGAGGATGTAGTCAATACAGACAGCATCCTTGAATTTAAGAAGTTGCATGATAGTAGAGAATGTTCAAGAAATGGGCCCCAAGAGTGTAAGACTCCACCCTCTGTACAGTATAAATAGTAATTACAAATAGTTGATTACACACACTTAGGCTGGGATGTGAGTGTGAACATACATACATACTTAAGAGTAAGGGCATTATACAAATGCAATGTTAAGAGACAGGGTAACATGAGTGTAAGACTCTTTGTCATAACACACAAATTGTAATCACACACCATCATTGCTGAAATTTTTCTTTATCATAATTATTTTATTCTCTTGCAGACCTAGCCTTACAAAGTTGAAGTTGGCACTTGAAGCCAGTCCGCAGCCACTCACCTTCATGATAGCCCGGCACCCACTACTCCGTCTTGTGTCTGCCTTCAGGTCTGTCTTGCTCTTCAGCCTACATTCTTCCTTTTTCATCCAGCACATAGATCATATTGAGTGGCTGGATAGAATTTTACCTTGTTGTTGAAAAAACTGTTTTATCATAGTAAAGGAAACTAACGTTCCTAGATTAGGTGAGAATAGGATAGGTTTAAGTTTGACATTTTCACTGTACACCCCCATGTCACAGTTTCTCTTTTCCCCTCAAAGTCTTACCCTTGTGACATGTCCTTATTACCCCTTTTCCATTTGTTAGGAACAAGATTCTTTCTGACAAGAAGAGCTACCACCAGATTATTCAGTTGATGAAGCAGAGGCACCCAGAACTAGGGATAACAGGCCAGTCCAGCTGGCTAGACCTGCTGCCAGGCTTTCAAGGTGTTCCCACCTTCAGCCAATTTGTCCAGTATATCCTTGATCAGCATGCCAATCACCAGAGACTCAATGAACACTGGATTCCTGCTAGTCAGTTCTGTACCCCATGTCTCGTGAACTACACAGTGCTGGCAAAGGTATGTTAGCTGGGTTGCAGAGAGAGAGGAAGGTTTAGGGAAAGTTAGCAGAGAGGGACAGTCAGAGGAGAATGAGAGTAGGGGAAATAAGAGGGGCACAGGATGAGAGAAAAACCCAGATAATTTATGAAATATGTGGAGACCAAGTTTAGAGAGGCAGGATTAAGTGATGGAAATAGGTGCGAGGCCAAATAAGGGAAACGGGAACAAGCTGAAGGAGATGTGAAGCAGACTGCTTGATTAAGATATGGACAAAATGGGATAGATTTGAAAGAGAATCGATGAGGGAGGCAAGGACAAAAGATATGGAGACCAGATGACAGAGATGTGAAGATGTGAAAAAGGCCATGTGATGCGGCAAGCAAGAGTAATAAGGTAAGAGGGATAGGAGAGAAACTAGGTGAGGGAGGTAAAGAAAAGGTAAGAGATATAATGGTGAGATTGGATGTAGGATATAGAAAAAAGGCAAGAGAGGTATGTTGGAGACCAGATGAAAGAAGCAACAGGATGAGAGGGTTGTGAGAGAAACAGTGCAAGGAATTTAGGGACAAGGTGAAGGAGATTATATAGGGGACCAGGTAAAGTAGGATGAAGACAGTGTGTAACACACCAACAAATAAGTTGCAAATAGACTTGTGTTGCGAACCACATGGGACAGATATTGACTTTGGAGAATGCTTTTGGAGAGTACAGTTATATATTCGTTTTAGAAAGAGACACTGTCAGAATGTAATTAAGATATGGGGAGTCAGTGAAATACTGTAGGAAGGAAAAAAGATGGTAAATTGTCAGTGAATGTAGGACATTTATGAGTCAGTTGCGATATTTTGGAAGTAGTTTGAAGTTGAGTACATTATGAAATAGTAGTAAAACTGGAATTTCTAATGAAAATATGGAGATTTAGTTGCACTACATATATTCCTGTGAGTACATATGATGAGAAATTGCATTAACCAGGGTTAGTGCATAGCACTCATTGCATGCTTTGTTCTTGCCAACAATAGATGCAACATGAGGGTTCATGTGGGACTCTTCAAAGCCATCTGTCCAGCCTTCTTTTAAAGATATATGTGTTTATTTGATGCTTTTATTACTTCATTGGGCTTTCATATTTTTTTTTGTTTTGTATCACTTTTGGTACACTCTAAGAGATTATTTCAGGTTTAATTACTCTGTTTCTCTCATACTGTGAAATTTTAAGTTCAAGTATGCTGTCTCTGAACCCCAAAATTAGTTACCATGTATAAGTTATCATGTATCTCTATGTTCTTTTTAGGCTGTTAAGTTCGAGTTCTTTTAACCTATCATAGTTACTAATGTGTTCCATTCCTTTGATTTCATTGTACTTTGGTGAGACCATACAAAACATCAGTTTTTAAATTTACATCTTATATTTGCATTGTATCTTATCATCAGTTTTGTAACTTGTCATGAAAGTTCTCATTATTACCCCACTCATTACTTGACTTACCTGTGCAATTTCTTCAACATGGTCTCCAAATTCCAGCTTAACTCTATCATACTCACTGATTTCATGTCATCCCCTGCAAGGTGTAACCATTGTGATGCACATCTTTGTTGACTTAGTTGTTAAGAGTTCACTCACTGAATTCCATTAAGTTTTTTTAGGTCTTATGTTTCTTCTTCATCATCTGAACTTAAAATCTTACTCAGGAGTTGCCTGCAAAATGCTGTACTGTACTTTCTTTTATCTCTTTCTCGGCATCAGATTTCATGATAATGAGTATAAAGGCTAGTACCATTCCTTGTGACTGTTCTGATGAAAAATCTTTATTAGACATAGTTCCATTTGCTGCTGCTTAGAATTTTATGTATTAGAAAATATCTTACCTTTTTTTCTTTTAGTTGACATGTGGGGTGGGGGTGACATCTACCAGTTGTGGCCATCATAGATTTAGACATACTAGGCATAAGAAAGCAAGGAATGTGTGTAGCAAAAATAAGAGAGGTGGAACATAGAAACTTGAAAAGAAAATTGTAGACAAGGAAGGAGAAAATCCAGAAATTTTCCATAAATTCATCAGGAATAAATGATCAGTTAAAGAAAAGCTAATCAGGCTAAGGGATTCAGAGGGAAGAATCATGGAAGGTGATGAAAGGATATGTGAGGAACTGAATAACTTGTTCAAAATTGTTTTCACACTGGAAGTCAATACAGCCCCATCACCAGTAAGTTAGAGTGGAGAGGAGGTTCTAGAAAACTCTGAGATATCTAGAAAAGACAGCAACGAGATACAGTACTAAAAGCTTTTGATCAACAGAAGGTTCACTCATGGTCCTGTTGAAATTTCACCAAATATGCTGAAGATGTGTACAAATGCACTAGACAAACTTCTCAGAATACTCTTCAAAATGATGTTGGAGAAAAGCAAGTACCCAGAGAGTGGAAAAGGGCCAACAACATTCCTATCTAACAGAAAGGAGTCCAGGAACAGGCACTGAACTACAGACTGGTCTCACTGATGATTATGGTCTGTTAGTTTCTGGAAAAGATGATGAGAAAGTAAATGGATGACTTTCTATAGAGGATGAATTACCTAAGTGGGAGATAGCATGGTTTTAGGGGAAGGAGGTTTGGGTAAGAAACCTCTTAGATTTCTACTTGAGAGTGAGCTCTGTCTTAGACCACTTAGACAAATGTGAAAGCTGGATGGATAATATGTATCTGAATTGCCAGCAAACATTTATTACAATTTTTTTTACTTTGGAGGCTCCAGTCAAGGACAAAAGTCCACATCGAAGCCGTGCCTTAATTGAAATGTACAGAGGATTATGAAAGGGAAAAAGTCGAGACAAGGAAAAGTGTTTATGAATTTTGGAGGAAGTGAACCTGTCTTTTGAAATGTGTCAGGTTAAAGTTATTTGAAAGACATGAGAAGGTAGAAAGTTCCAAAGCTTTGAGGAGTAAAGAAAGAAACAGTTATCAAAATGGTACATGCTTGGGTTGCTAATGGTTACACAGTAATCATGTGACATAGCAGCTTGCTAAGTGTTGCATGGTCTAGCTAATGGTAGGGTCACATAAGTAGCCAGCTCTTGGGAGCAAAAACCTAAGTAATCTCTATAGAAGTGGGAAAGAGAACCAACATTGCAGTGTAGGGCAAGCTGGTCAAGTTCTGAAGTTACTCTGGGAGAGCTTATAAGTTGGAATGCTTTTGACTCAACTCTGTTAAGCAAGGATGCAGAGCTAGAACCACCCCAGATGTGGGAGCAGTACTCCACACAAGGATGAATATATCCTTTGTATAAATGGAGCAACTGTTCCGAAGAAAAGAAATTTTGACATCTAAACAGGACTACCTATTTCTTAGAGGCAGACTTACTTCCATAATGTGGGGTTTCTAGAAAAGAGTGGATGTTACAGTAATACCGAGTATTTTCGGTCAGGAGGTGGAATTACAGAACTGTCAAAGGAGATAAGAGAGTTGTAAGGAGTTTTTGATAGAGAACTGGATAGAAAGTGGGTCTTGGAGGCATTAAACTTAACTAGGTTTCGTCTACCCCACTGACATATCCTACCCAAGTGTGAGTTTATTGAGGAAGGTATGTCGAGAAGAGATGCAGATCATACGAGAGAAGAAGGAGCAGAACTGAAAGATGTGAAGGAATGCAGATCATACGAGAGAAGAAGGAGCAGAACTGAAGGATGTGAAGGAATGCACTGTTGAGTCATCAGCATATGAGTGCACTTGGGTAATTGTGGAAGACAGGAAATCACTTATTAAAAGGAGAAAAAGTGTTGGGGACAGGACAGAACCTGAGGAACATCGCTGTTGATGGAGCAGGGGAGGGAGGCTGATCCATCACCAACCATGGAAACAGATCAGCCAGAGAGGAAGCTAGATATGAGGGAACAAAGTGAGAGAGGGAAACCAAAAGAGGGGAGCTTAGAGATGAGATACTGATGCCAAACCCTGTCAAAAGCTTTGGATATGTCAAGGGCAACTGCATAGGACTCCCCAAAATCTTTCAGGGATGATGACCAGATATTAGTAAGATAGGAAAGAATATCATCAATGGCTCTTGCCTTAAGGGAGCTGTACTGGTGATCAGAGAGAAGACTGTACGATTCAAAATGTCTAGGATATGGGAGCTGAGGAGGGATTCAGAGACTTTGGAAATGGTAGATGTCAAAGCAACAGGACAATAGTTAAGGGGACTTTAATGGTCACCCTTCTTTGGGATGGGGTGTAACAACACATGCTTCCAAGAAGAAGGAAAAGTTCTAGTTCTTAATCAGAAACGGGAACAGATGAGCAAGCACAGGTGCTTGATGCTGTGTAACATGAGAGGCTGATTAGGAAGCTGGATCACCAGGCAAGAATAAGGAGGAAACTCCTTAAGTGGTAGAAGATTATCTAAGTGGCAGGGACCAAGGAAGCATGTCAGAGGAGCCTTCTCCAGAGGGGTCATGGTCACCAATGGAGTGCCACAGGGTTCTGATCTGGGACCATTATTCTTCTTTATCTAATGTAAATGACTTGCCTGAAGGTATGAATTCCCTTCGGAATATGTTTGCAGATTACGCAAAGGTCATGAGGGAAGTGAAAAGTGTGGAGGACCTTGACAAACTTCAAAGCTGGTCTTATACATGGTTATAAAATTCAACACATGTAAATGTAAAGTAATGAGGATGGGTCATGGTGAAGGAAGGATGTATGAGAATAGTTGAGGAGACCAGTTGTCTGCTTACAAATATTAGAATATCATTCAAGTTCATGGATAAAGCAAGCTATTGACATCAAACATATGACCAAAACTAGAATTTACCTCTAAAGTTTGGTTGCCACACCTAAAGAAGCAAAAAGAGCTAATAAAAGAAGTTCCAGAGGAGAGCAACAAAGATGGTACCAGAAGTAAAAGGCTAAGGTACAGGGAAAGGCTAGAGCAGTGTTTCTTAAAAGGTGGGTCATATCCTCCCCCAGGCCATTGTGAGGGGTTTTCCTGGGGATTGCAAGCTGTCCTCACTGAGTTTAAAGAATTTTTTTGTGCTAGAGTAAAACTAGGCCCTGAATGAACATGTGTGAAAAGGAAATCAAAATGACCCAGATTCCAAACTTTTATTTTTACACCTGTAGTAATTTGTGGGCAAAAATATATTCCCAAGGCTGCTTATGGGGATTATAGTTGGTTGAGGTGAACAAAGACCTAGATATGGGGGTTGTCAGACAAGTCTAGAAGAAAAACACTGGGTTAGAGGAATTGAATTAGCCCACCTTGGAAGAGAGAGGAGTGACATACCTGATAAAACATTCCTTCATCAAACACACTGCCATTTGTTTCCACAGTTCAATACTCTAAATATTGTATTTGTTAAAGATTCCTTGAATTGTCCTCCTAGCTTACCTTTTATGTTTTGTTTTGTTATTTTATGTGAAGAAATTCTAAAGTTTACCATATTAAGTACCTAAACAACATCAGGAAAAACACTCTCCATTTTCATTGTTTGCAATAGAGTTTTATATGTTTTTCGTAGTGAGCAAGTAACTAAGTTCATGTATTTTTGCCTGATGCAGATTCTTCTTAGCCTTTATTAGTAAATATTTATCAGGTGTTTTTAATACATTTCTTAACACTCTTTTGAGAGAGTGGTAGTATTTGTGAAGTTGTCTGTTTTTCCTCAATGCATCTGTCTTTACAGGTGGAAACCTTGGATGAAGATGCCAACTATATCATATTCTCCTCTGGTATGTACTATTAAGCATTGTCTGTATGAGACTTTTAGAAATAAGCAATGCTGAGTAATACTTCAGTAAGCAGGTGTCATTGAACTGGTAAACTGATTACTTAGTGCTAGTTACACCAATTTCAAGACAGTTACAAAGATTTTATTAAGTGGTAAAATGCAATGCCTATTTCAGCTGGCTTCACATATAGAGTTATCATGTAACAGTTTCATGTTTACATTATCTTCAAAGTTTACCAGCCTCATTAATGCATTCTATTAATCTAACAGCAGTATTTACTTTATTATCTCTTGTTCTGAACATAATTAAATTACCTTCTCGAATGTAATGTTCAAGTGTCTGCTTTTCTTCTTCAGAACATATCATACATCTTTTGCTGTTGTCTTTGTACTGTATTCCTCATTCCCATCCACTTTATATCTTAGGCATTTTATTCCATTCTTGAATATGTATCCTATTTGTCTATAGAACACATCTTTACTTCCTTTATCACTGTTTTCACAGTATATTTGATATTCCCATCCACTTTTATATCCTAGACATTGTTTTACATTCTTTAATATAATGTTTAGTTGTACCTTTTTCTTCTTGAAAACATTTTACATCTTTTATCAATGTCTTCACTGATTATTCCATATCCCCATTCATTTTTTTTAATATTCTAGCCACAATGATATCTGTAGACATACTCTCTCTATATGTATGTAAACCTCTTAAAACCACTTAATCCCCCTCCAACTGCTTCTGTTATTAGTTTCTCACATTTAGCCCCACAGACCTTTCCGTGGTTTACCCCAGACGCTTCATATGCCCTGGTTCAGCCCATTGACAGCACATCGACCCC
>JAYMFT010352229.1:0-22942 GCA_038088735.1 Panulirus argus
TAGATATATATATATATATATATATATATATATATATATATATATATATATATATATATATTACGGTTAATCACTGACTTATTAGGCTGACTTGCCTTGTCATGCAGCGCCCCAGGACGTTACGGTACATATTAACGTCACGACGGTGTTGACTCCTCTCTCACCCCGCAAACTACGTATTCCGTGATACTATCTACCTTGTCGGAACTACGTCCAAAAGGGCCTGCTCATTGCAATTACAGACTGTTGCTATGAATGAAAATAGTCGTCATACAATTTGTGGAGTAAATTGTACCACTGTAAACCATATCTAAGAGTTACTCCTCCCCGCATCCCTCCTGCCGCATCCGCCAGCCATCCGAATTGGCAGGCCTACCCCATCACCCTTTACCGTGACTTAGTCCTCGCTGAATCGCGCTCAGGTTCAGGTCCTCTGAGAGGAATTTCATCAGGGGGTACAAAGTTCCTTTCGGGTCCCCTTCCCTTATCC
Organism: Panulirus argus; assembly: GCA_038088735.1. Taxonomy (NCBI): domain Eukaryota; kingdom Metazoa; phylum Arthropoda; class Malacostraca; order Decapoda; family Palinuridae; genus Panulirus; species Panulirus argus. The sequence continues at coordinate 491 of JAYMFT010352229.1, forward strand.
ATTAGTCATGTAGTTTGTATCCACTACGGTTCAGTAGTATCTGCTTCACGTGTGTTTTATGAATATTTTAACTATGTAAGATCACACAAAATGTGAATGCTAGTCTTCAATATATGCAAAAATTTTCTAAGATACCAGGAAATTCCTGGGCCCGGTTACGATGTACCCCCTGCACCCCCTTCTCGGTCGTGCTCAGGTTAACTGATCCGTAAGTGTTTATTGACATCCTATAGATTCAACAATAATCGCATACAATGATAATAATAAAGTAGAAGATGTTTGCACGTATATGAAATACATTAAAGTAACGGCAAAGGTATGTGCTTGTGAGCTCTCATACACGGGAAGAACGAGAAGGATCGCTGCAGTTCATTTAAATTTTTAAGCCACGCATCAGCATGAGGACCATAAAGTGTTCGTCATCTTGTTACTGCCCCGTGTTTATCCCGTATGTCAACGAATGGAAAACTTTGAAGGAAACGTACGAAACATGGTATGAATGTTAATTAAATATGAAATCTTGGCTCTGGATGCTTGGACGGTTGGGGAAGGACTGATATCCTGCCGCTTGTGAAGGCTGCCCATATTGCTGTAGGTCATCCCGTCACTTGACTTCCAGGGAGGGCTGTTCTTTATCCTATGGTTTGTCCCGTCAGCCGGCTGCCCTGCCATGGTAAGTGCTTTGACTTCACGCTCTCGCCAGCATCCTGAAACAGAAAAACATTACCAATAATACAACTAGCGTGTTGCTCCCGTTGTATCTTAGGTTTCATGAGTATTGACCAGGGAAGAACACATTACCAACATTCAAAAGACAATAGATGCTCAGATTGAAATTCTCGTGACATTTTTTGTATTACGAAAGCATTTAAGTGTTGAGGGGAGAGTAGTGTTACGGAAGCATGTAAGAGTTGAGAGGAAAGCTAATCACTGATTTCATTCCAAGCAGCACAGGAACGGTCTTATTCTCGTGAGGTTGGATATATGGCACGATGCTGTCACTAGTAACATTAGAGACTCCTTCAAGTTATGGTTGATCATGATGACTGGCCGGCTGGTGCTGGTGCCCAGGTACGGATGACAGATGGTCGATGAAGGGAAGAATAGGCACCATCTTCCCAGACAACCACACCAATACCATATGATACGTTAGGTGCTGAGACCAGTCACACAAGAATTGACCGTTACAGTTCTTCCTTTCGTCTTTCCCTCTTCTAAACTTTACGCGTTTGTCACGTCTACAAGCAATTGAGGAACTCAAATAAATCAATGTCTCCTCTATTCTTGTTCCTGTAATCTTCATTCTTTTCCCATATGAGATGACCACGATCGGGCAGTTTTTGCCTGTCATGTAGGCTACAGATGAAAAGAAAATATCGCCTTTACATATTGAATGCTTCTCGGTTTATAAAGACCTCCATGAAACTCATTAATTTTATACGGATAATGTTCATCATGTTCCTGTTTTCTGTCTATGATATTCATGCTGGGCGTTAACTCATTATCAAGAACTGCTGTATCGAATTTCGGGTTAGACGAATAGTTGTGTAGGTCGCCTGCTCAGATGGCAACGTTGAAACGTGATGAGCAAGTGTGCAAGTCATCATCCTCTACATATTTAACATTGAGGTTTCTTTGTGTTGGTTGTATTGTAGCCACCTGGATTATCTTAGTTTTCGGTGTGCATTAGTTGTGATTACGAAGTAACAGGATAACACAACAGTTTAGGGACTCAGCACACAGTTACTTAGTTACCTCTCTTCCAAAGGCGATGATTTAAAAGAAAAAACACAAAATTCACACCAACAGTAAAACTTGGAAGATTTCATCAGCAAAAGACAAACAGATATCAGTATACACAAATTTACGTATACACTTAATTATTTATAAAGCCATCCAGGGCTTCACCCAGTAGCATCTGATGTTCTTTGTTCTTGCACTGGTATAACGTCTTTTTTGTTCATTACTATGACTAAAATTCTTCCCTGATCCTCCACACCTTTTCATTATACTTTTCGACGTAACTAACTCTATCTGATGTAGTCTTAGTTTCTCCTTAACCTTTTCCGACTTATGTTCTGCTGTTTCCTTCCCGTTCCCTTTTTGTCTCATACCTTCCTTTTAGGCAATCATTATCTTCTTACCTTTCCTACTATTTCTTCTATCCCCCGCTACATTTTAATAATTTAATGTCCTCTTCCTTCGTCCCTAACGTTTCCCATCCTTAGCCGGATTATGCCACAACAGTCTGGTCTCCATGCATGAAGAACCAAATAAAACTACTGGAAAAGGTCCAGAGAAATGCAACAAAGATCAGTACTAGGCTTGAGGAAGGAAACCCCCCCCCCCAATCTGGCCACACTGGGAGAGAAAAAAGTAATGGGAGATATGATAGCTACATGTAAATTTGTAAGAGGCCTTCTTGACGTTAACATGGGGCAGCTATAATTTGCTAACAGAGGGTCCAGAATGACGGGAGACAATGGAAGCGCGCAAGAGAAGTGTACAGAGGGATGTGAGGGAGCTTTTCTTCAGCAACAGAGTGGTAGACTCGTAGAACGTGCTAAGTAAAGAGGATGTAAATGCTATCATCATTGTAATATTAAAGGGGAAAAATATACAACAAGGATAGCAGACTGAGCCCCACTGGTGTAACTTTTCTTTCCCGTATACACAAATAGGTAATCACACTGGCGACTGACCTGAGTGCGAGACTTGGGAAACTGGGGTTGGCCGCCTAGCTCTTCCAGGAGACTCAGGATGTAATATAAGGGTCGCCACGCCTGCCCCAGCAAGTAGTCCAGCATACCCTGGTCTTCCGCACCTTCCACCCTCCGACGGCCACGGACATTTACTTTGAGGAGTTTCCATATTCCAGAAGAGTTCCAAAGGATTTCTGGAACATCCATCTGATTATCAAGTTCAGACGAAGACCCTTGCAGCACTGGTGATGGTTTTCTTTGGGCATCTGAGATGAGCCTGTCTTCCTGCTGCAGACCAGACACAACCTGCGACTCGAACAAGTTCTCCAGGTTTTCCATAAGATTTCCTGAAAGATTGCCTGAAAGCGGTATGAATCTTGCTTGATCGGTCACAACGCCAGACCGCTCTGCCATGAGATGTTTACTTTGTCTGGATGTGTCCTTGTTAAATATATTGTTGACAAGGTTCTGGCTGCTGCTTAGTATGTCTGACAGAATGCCAGATGAGTGGGCGACGTTACTTTCTACCTCTCCCGAGGCGTCTTGAGGGGCGTTCCTCCGTCGCAGCCCCGGTAGACCCAAGCCGCTCCCCTGCAGCTGTGGCAGCACTAGGTTAAAAAGCCACACTCCAAACGCTAGGAAGGCGAGGGCGGAGAGTCCCGCGTCCAGACCGTTGAATGAAGTGCTGCTGCTGCCGGCGCTGTAAAGGCCGTAGCTAGGGTACCCTGTGTTGCCGTAATAAGTACCGTAACCTGTAGCACCGTAGTATTGGCGTGCCTCTTTCGGCGTCTCTTGCAGATTTACACTTAAGCTCTTCTTCAACCCCTCAGTATGCTGAGACACCAAGTGACTGATGTCCTTAAGGGTGAGGGATGGCCTAGCTGTCTCATGAGTTATATGATCGAAAAACCAGTTGATTGTTTGTATCTTGTGTTGTATCGCGCATTTCCTATCTCCGGGGCACACTACCACATCACTTGATGCACACACACCCACAAAGACTAACACACACGCCACTGCACGGCTGCTGTGTTGTGACGTCATTCTGAAAGTTCTCGTAACGTGTAACGTGGATAAAATCCGTCACTACGAGCAGAGTTGTCGGCACAGACTGGAGGGCCACGTCGTCTCTTACAGGTAAAGCAATCATGAACGGCTCCGTTAGTATGGCGTCGACGCGTGACCCAGCGGTCCAGTCGCTTTGCACCCCTAGGGCCCCTCGTCAAAGCCCATCCCCTCCACGGCGTCCCACATATGGCACCCCACCTCCCTCCTCCCCATTAAAGGCATTCCTAATATCCAGTGATTCTCTAATAATGGAGGAGTTTCATTGGTAAGGTGATTTGAAACATCCCTAAGTAGATGGAGGCCACCCGCTGTTGGTAACTGAACGTTGTCGCTGGAATCCATAATAACTGTCGTTACTGGCTAGATTAGCATTCCTTGAGCTATAACATTATCTTATTGTTAAGAATGGATGTGGCAATCGCAGTCCTCTGATTGCTTCGGCGAGAATACTCTCACACCGACTTCATGAGTGTTGTATCCCAGACAAAACCTCCAGTAGTCTTCATAAACCTGGCCAGTAATTCCCCCTTGTTTAATGCTCTTCTCTTTACGGGAAAAAAACATTCTTCCATTCAGTAATCTCCGTCAGCTTTTACTTTTCAAAAACATCATTTAGTCGTGAATCCAACGACCATTAGAATCTTTCCCAATTAGCATTTGCTGTTTTATCAATGGATCATAGATTTCAACAGTTAATTGTCTCTATATAATGACAGGAGAACATGTTGCTGACGCCGCCCACGCTCCGCCTTCTTACCTTGTAACTTATAGGTGTTAACTTCCTCAAGGTATTAATGTCAGGAGGTAAGTATGATTTACACATTGCACATCAGATTAGTAAATCTAAATGCATCATCATAACCCTGTGGAAACCCTTCCCGAACACAAGTTTCGGATTTGTGTTGCCACAAATTTATAGGCTTTAAATTCTTATTATACTGATATTTTCTTTAAAGATGCGCGTTACAAATCCATAGTTGTAAATTTCAGTTTAAACTGTCACATGATATCTCGTGTTCATATCTTTCATTTGCATTATAAATCTGTGGATAACCATCTCATATGCGAACAACATATTAGGTACTGTTAGTTGACCGGTGTTCGTGGCTGGGTAAATAAACTTTTAAGGTTCTGTCGTCTTCATTTATGTTGTCGTTCGTGTGTACTCTGCATGCAGTACGTACCTGACTTATCGGTTTGAATTCTAGAGTAAACATAGTTTATTGTTATTAGTACATTAGTTATTGGTACGGAAAAACATTGGATATTACTGATGCCTCACAAAACCAATTGCAAAGAAATATAGCCTAAAGGGCTTCACGATCTGTAGACTCTTCTCATAATCCTTTCCACCATTTTTTCCAGCTCGTTGGTTGTGGTTTACGGTCAGTTGGCTCTGGTGTGGGTAAACACATACTAAAACCTGGAAGTGTATCGTTATAAGCAAGACACCTGTCGTACCGTAATTAGTGTTCGGTCTCTTTATTGCTAGTACTGAATACTCGTCTTTTACCAGTGAGTAGATGTTCGAAATATTGTCATTTTTCTTATATTTCGTGAATGAAAAGTACGAGCAAAATAGTCAGCTCATTTTGGATGTACTGACGAGAGGGGATCGATCGTCACCGCAGTTAAGGATGAACGTTGGCACTGCCGTAACACGTAATTCTTTGCGGAATGAAACGTATCTGCACATCATTTCCCTTCCCTGGCTTTTTTTTTCGAAATTTCCAAAAAAAAAAAATCTGTTGAGAACTCCTTGGTCGTTCATATTATTCTGAATCAACTAAGAGTATTTGATGCTCCCTAAATATCATGAATGTAGCACTGCATGTTCAAAATGCAGTAGTCGCTCCCTTTGTTTACCACTTGGTTTAGAGTACAAACAGCCCTTTTTATTACCTTCTGAAATAAATGACTGGTATAAAGGATGCGATGGAGCTAAAGCCTGCTTGGGTGTAATCTGGTAGGGAAACGGCCGTGAGAGGCAGAGACGCACATAGTTGGATATCTTCCTGCAATAGAGTCACTAAGTACGGTTGCATATGGCGCAGAATGTGTCCATACGATGACGACATTCTCATAAAATTTTATGTTGCCAAAACCAGTATGTTTGTGTACGCCAAAAGACTGCCGGATTTCAATCGCGACGGGATAACTCGACAGAGCGCAAAAGGACACAACTCTAACTGTTCATCGGTTTCGACACTGTAAACGAATTATTAATATTGTCCAGACACAAATGGTTTGTGCTGTCTTTTGTGTTGTGTGTACGATTAGCCTGAACGATGATGTGAGTGAACAGGTAGCCTACGTCTAGACAAATTCAATTGTCACATAACTTGTGGACATATGTCTCATATCTGTCTTAGTACACAGATGGTCAACACCAGGGTCACTGAGCTACAGAACTCTGAATTAATTTTCATGTTTTGTTGACATATATGTCAGCTTTTTTGGGAACGTCATTCGACTGACAAATGGCTTCCAAGACCAAGACTTTTCTATATTCTCCATTCTTGCGTTTAAAACACACCCGCCCAGTAATATAGGTCGTCAGTGGATCCTGGGCGAATATCAAGTAAATGCAATTATTATGCTCTGAAAGATGGGGAAAAGAAGGCTCTTATGAATATTTTATTATTATTATTATTATTATTATTATTATTATTATTATTAATATTATTATTATTATTATTATTATTATTACTATTATTATTATTATTATTATCATTGCTATTATTATTATTGTTGTCATTATTATCACAAGTTATGATACTATTTTTTTCACCAGCCAACAGAGTGAACAGACTTCTTGCCTGTCATTTGACGACCTGCTTGTGGCGCCGGACCCTCGCCCCAGGTGGCTCTAAGCGCAACATACAGGAATGGACGGCACGGCACACACAAGAGGAACACAACTGGAGGTAAGAAGTGTTTAGGAGTTGATTCTGCTCCTGATACAGTTTAGATTTATCTTTCGTGAGTTTTTTATATTATTCTTATAGCGATGTTTTGCGTGAGGTTCTCTATTGTGTGAAGCTTCTGTACCTCTCTGAGCTGAGAACTCGCTGAAATTACACTCGAGAGAACTTTTGAACAATGAGAATATGCCACACAATATATTAAAGAGATATGAATGAAGTCATGACCTATTAAGCCCTAGTTTTGAATACTAATGGATAGATATTACGCATACTCCCGAATGTTAAGCAGTCATGAAGGTGTTATAGAGAGATTATTAAGCTAGGCAGTAGAAGGATAGAGGAAAGATAGTTTAGTGACACCGCTCTAAAAGGTAGGGAACTACTTGATTCGTAAGCGCTGAAGGTTGGGGGTATGGTCTCGTTTAAAGATAGTTAAATGAGTTATAAATTCGAGTTTACCATAGAGAGAGAGAGAGAGAGAAAGAGGTGGATAAGATCAAGCGAGGGAATACGTATTGCTGCAACTACCATAACTCAAATGGTTTTCCATGTACTTCCCATTTCTATATTATAAAACGGCGTAGCGTGAAGTTACAGAACTGAGAGAGATTGGAAGAGAATTTGATGTGTATAGGGTTAGACACATATGCAGTTATATATACGTTAATTTCATGATAGTCATAGATTTTATTCATGATAGCTGATGATTTCTCTTTCCTACATAGTTCATTTATATTGATAACAGAAATTTGAAGAAATTTCATATACTTTATTATACCTCAAACAACTTCCACAGTTTTAAGCATTTTCGATATGACCAACTGATCATTACAACATATGAAACTTCCGTAAATGCACTTTTTAAGAACGTTCTTTGTATTCAGAGGTAGAAGGCAGCAATTATTTTCAGTTTCATGCAAAATTATACGTTATACGGATTAATTTGCAGGTGGTAGTCGTCCCATGTTCGAGCCACACTTGCATTTAGGTGTATTTGTCGAATGCAAAGAATTAAAACTAACAAATGCATTATAGAAATATAATTTATTTCATTCATATGACATGCAATATAGTTGTGTGATTTTTTTTAATTTATTCTATTCTTTGCGGAGGTAGCCCAGTAAGAATGTAATTGTCTCAACCAGTAACCTATTAGCATAACAATTACTGTCTGCTTCAATAACCAAATTTTATTGGCTCCTACAGTTGCTTAGTTATGACTTGCGACCGTGGAGAAAAGTTTGTGACTTTCTGTATCTTCAGAAAAACAACATAGTTCTCTTTATACATATACGAAAGATACGATAATTATGCGATTTGACTTATACCGGTGTTTCTCTGGGATCTTGGACAACAATATCAGGTGTCGTGTGTTGGCCGGAGCAGGCCGTTCCCGCGCCTGTGTAGGTGGAGCGTCTCCACCAAAGCCGCTCTGGTGCTGTAAGCTAAGTATACATCACAGCTTATAGAGACTTGCCCTGACATCATAACAATCCTCCAGTTCAGTAGGATGACCACACACCACAACCCATCCTCGTACCATGCGAAAATGCTCTTGAGTGAATTACAGTACACTTATGTTTTGAAAACAGAAATTGATGGTGTCATTGTAGGGCGTTTGTCTCTATCTCTCTGAGTAGAAATATCTAAATGACGTCACTCTTTTTGACTGACTGTTTTGTGACCAAAACGTCAAAAGGTTAAATTTCTTCTGAGTGGGTTTCTGTTAGGCGTAGGTAAGCAAATCGCACGAGAGCGGTCTGGTTTAAAAGGGGCCTCCAATTATATAGAGTTTTCTAAACTCTTGCCTCTATTTCAGTATGATTGTTTGAAGGAATGCGACACATTTATCAGCCACCGTAGCACGCAACACCAGGACTGACCCTTGAAGGACTAGGCTTTGAACTGTACAGTTACCGTCATGAAAACCGTAATGATATTAATTGAAAGCGAAGGTGTCCATAAGAATGACAGTTAATAATTATGATCATAACGGGTATCTAGATAGTCAGAATGTTGACAATAGAGTTTTGTAGGGAATCCTACAGTAATAATGCCCCTTCATAGAAGTCTTTTATCTTAACATATCAGGAAGTCTTACATAATAAACATAATATGTAAAAGATGTTCTTCATGCTAATATGATTATATATATATATATATATATATATATATATATATATATATATATATATATATATATATATATGAATAACCTATGATTATTTACAATTGCCCAGGACCCCTCTCTGAGAAAGGGTCCTGGTGTTAACAAGTCCTCTTTCCCGGAGCTCTTGCAGCTCCAAGGCTGCGCTGCTTCTAGTAACAGGGAAATGATGGACTCACTTGAAGTAAGTTCTCTGTATCACTGTATTCCCAGTGATACAGCCTTATAAAAAACGTTCTCCTGTTGATGGTGCTGCCAGTGGCGGGCGCTTCAGTAAATTCGTGCTGATCTGTCTTTTGCGGTATGTCTTTGGCTTGTGGCGTGTGTGGTAGTAGTCGTGGGGATGCGAGGCAGACTTGCTGTGATAGATGCGGCAGGCGGCTTGAGCCTGGTGACAGGGTAGGCCTTGGGCACCATTCCAGGAGGCCAGAGACGAGGGAAGGAGGAGGTCGTACTTATTTAGTCCTGCCCATACCGACATGGCCGAGCTGAGGGGGTAGAGAGAGGATCATATGTACAGACTTGCAGAAGAAAGTACAAAGAATTTGCAACTGTTTAATCGAACGAGTTGTCTCTAATTCTTTCGCAAATGCATGACAAAGACATCATTAGTAATTGTATATATTGCACAGTTTACTCAATAAGCAAACGCTGTGAAGCATCTGCATGGAAACATCTCAAACGGAGAAGCGAATGATATAAGCAAAATTCATTATTTGGGTAATAATGTTAAGCCAGAAGGGACGCGTTGCAGAGCTGGCAGGTCTCACCTGAGAGCGGCGAGTGCAGACCTACGGATGACGGAGGTGGCGTTGCGCGGCTGGTGGTGGTGCAGGAGGTTGAGGTGACACAGGAAGAGAGGGAGGCACGGGGGTCGCCTCGCCCACACCTCAGACCCTTGCATACCTACCAGAACCATCTCCGCCGCCACATTGGGCACCTGAGGAAGGAGAACGAGACACCAGTTAGCTCACTGAGGTGAAAGTTTATTGGCGTATAAAATATATATTGGTATTTTCATGTGCTCAGAAGTTTGTTCCAAAATTTAATCTTAACGCTCGCTAGAGCGTTTTATTCGCAGGTATTACGCCGTCCATTCGTGCTCATCATTAAAGAAGACCCATACTTTGTGGAGCACGGCTACTTCTGTCCTGTCATTAAGAGCCCAAACCACCCATTTTGTCATAAAGGCCTTAACTACCTTCCTTGTAACATGTTAATAACTGTATGGTGGTTACACACAAAATGAGTTTCGATCATGCAAGTGGTCGAGTGAGTCGCAGACCTCGGTCTCATAGATAATGTTTGTCAGTAGTTCCTACCCTGGCACGTGCTCAGTGCTGGTTATACACACACACACACACACACACACAGGTTGGTGTCAGGAGAGGACCACAGGGATTGAGAACTGTCCACCAGGGTAAAGAGAGTGCGTGAACATGTCAGCGACGCCCGGGTGACACCTTTCCAACAATGTTGCAGCTTACCTCCTCGAGGCTATGAAGGAGGGAGAGGAGCTGGGGGCCAGGGGCGTCATCCCAAACGCTCCTGCCGCTGGAGGTGAGCGTGAGGGAGCCTGTCGTCCGGGCGTCCACGGCTCGCTGAATCATCTGGTACAGGAAAATCCCGAAGGAGAGGTACACCAGACCCGTGAGAATGGTCTCGAACCCAAACACTGTGGAACTGAGACCCTTGGGCGACTCCATAGCCAGAGTGGCTGTTGAGGAGGCAGGGTCCTCTGGCCTGGCTCCTGCTGCACAGTACAAAATGAAAGAAGTCGCTGACAGATTACAGGAAATAATACAGATATATCTGTTTTGATTATATACAAAGATGTCCGAGTAGACTGTTATGGTTAAGTAAAACAATATGAAGATGAAGAGAGCCGAGCCTCAACACACAGCGACGCTCCGGCACATACGGCACCAGGCGAGACGTAGGTGGCGGTACGTGACGGTATAGTCTGGAGAAACGGTTTGACAGAGCCAGCCTCCCCTCCCACTTGGCGGATTGTCAGTCAGTATGACACAGGCAGTTAGATGCCACGGTTCATATGGCCAGACGCCTGCTGCACGAAATCTAACGATTCCTCACGAAGGCTTTGTCGCCGATGTTGTTGTCTCGATACAGACAAACACTCCGAAACTTGTGGGCAGAAAGTCTGACACCTTGGTAAAGGAAGAGCAGAGCCTTTACTTGAACAAACCAACTTCCTTCCAGTCACACTTTGGGAATATTTGATCTTTTATAGCGCATTACAGACGTCATTATGGGACAGTGACGGACGCGCATCTCGTAATGTTTCATATTTTTCTTGTTCCATTAATAGTTAAGGAAGTGACGCGATAAGATGCTTGCTTTGAATGCATATATCAGTATGCAGAAATAAGTGGGAAAGAAGTATCTTGCTGCCACATTCAGCGCGCCTCCTCCAACGTCCTGAGCACCTTCTCCAGGTGACCGTTACGTCTGTGTTGTACATGAGCCGTCTTGACCTTAACAGCCCTGACTAATACCTAATCATTTAGCAAAATGTAAAGAAAAAAAAAATCCTCACGTGAAATTCCCACGAAATCCTGAAATGAAAATACACTAAACTTCATCCGGTTGGGTGGTCTGGTCTGGCACCGCGCGAGGAGCTGTATGTAGCAGTAAACATTTATGCCGGACATGATGTGACATTTGCGATACGGTCAGCCGGGATAAAGTCTCTCTTAAAACGATCGTAAGAACAGTGGTAAAGAACTCATGGTAGGGGTTACCGATCAAAGGAAATCGATCTGATGATCAGAGATGTTTAAGCTGTCAGGACACGACTCGCGTGTTTAGGAGTTTAGATTTCCTGTTTTACATGTTCGGCTTTCCCACCTTAGCGAGGCAGCGTCGGCAACGAAACCATCTAGAGAGAAAGAATTCTCACTTGGCTGCTGCTGTTCCTTCTTTTAAAAAGTGGTACTACAGGAGGGAAGGATTTAAAACTCCCCCGTTCCCGCCATTCTTAGTCGCTGTCAACGACGACACGCAGGAGGTGCGTGGGCTAGCATTCTACCGTCTGTGTCCCGAGGGATGAGTAGATCTGGTGGACGGTAATGATAGTTAATGCTGAGTATGAAGTGAACTGACGGCTCTTGAGTTAGAGAAGAATGATGGCTACCAGGATGAAGAGCAGGTCAGGAAGGACAGGCAAGAGAGAGTGACTGTGACGATGGCGGCACACACCTGCAGCCAGGGCCATCTGATGGAGGGCGAGCAGCCCCGCCGTCACGACCCCCGGGGAGGACGATACCCCGGGCCTGCCAGCGACCCTCTTGATTCGCCCCGGCCACTCCCCCGTCGGTGAGTAAGGCGAGGAGACCGTTGCTGGGGACCAGTGGGGGAGGAGGGAAGATGTAGGGGTGTTAGAAGGAGGAGGGGATGCCGTCGACTGGGGAGTAGAGGATGCAGACAAACCAGACCAAGGAAACGCAGGTGAGGGAGAGGTGAGAAGCAAGGAAGAGGAAGAAGATGCAGACGACGGAAGGGAGGAGACGGGGTTTGACGACGGCGGGGAGGGCGAGGTCTGAGGCTTTAACAGTGTCAGGGAGGAAGATGGCGCAGAAGAGGCGGATGAAAGAGAGGGCGAAGTAGAGGCTAGAGACTTCTGGTAGGAATCTAGAGGGAGGGAAGGAGGGGCTGAGATGTGAACTGCGACAGACGAGGCAAGAGCCCTGGTGGTGGTGGTGGTGGTGGTGGGAAATGGTGGTGTGGAGGAAGGAGGCTGGGGCGTCAGGCGGACGCTACTGTAGAACCCCTGGTTCGTTGTCAGAGCCAGGGCGTGGCTAGGACTACTTCTAGGTTGTCCCTCAACTTTATGCTGGCGTCGGAGGACCTCCTGCTCCTCCTACGGAAATACAAGGTTATTGATCAGTTTCATGCACGGAGGCTGGACGATCTCCTCACCGTCAGAGAAGCAAACTAGAAAAATTAAACCTGCAAAAGTCAAACTTCCTCACGGGTGTATACCATTTCATACAACAACTTATGGAGAGTTTAGCAAAAACTTTGCCACTTGGAGAATATGAGAACTAATGGTTCGTGCTGGCTTACCACCAACCCTCGCTCCTACACCCCTCACCTACTACAACCATCCTCCATCACCACCACACTTTCTCACAAACCACAAGTTGAACATTAAGGTGTAGGAAACAGTGAGTATCCTGCCGCCGTCCTTGCAGGAGATCATCGTCTTCAGCGTCCCACACCTGTCCCTACCGGTGACCCGCCGCTGCTTCGGCCTCTGTTGTGTTACTGGGATATCACGCCGGTTCCCTACACTCACTAGTTAGGCATAATAAGATTTGATTTCTAAGTTGCTGGACTGATGAAGCTTTATTTCCTGTGTTGATGGTAACGAATACTCAGGTCGTCATCAACAACAGACAGCCATTGTCCATGTGCATGTTCCTGCTTCGGTAATGACGATTGCGACTTTACTTGTGCCTAGAGGCCGTTCAGGGTCAATGGGGATGAGAAATACGACCCACCTGTTCCTGAAGGTCGTCCAGGGTTAGCCAACCGTCCATGCCGATGGTCGGGGCAGGCAGGGGCAGGGAGAGCTGGGCCAGGGGCGGCGTGGTAGGAGTGTGTGCCAACGTCCAAGGGTCGGTCATCAATCCACCCTCTGCTGCCCATTCCTGGTCCCCACACTCCACCGTCAGGATGCTGCAGGGGAAGGGGGAGGGGTGGCAGAGGTTAGTGCCTAGGGTGTATATATATATATATATATATATATATATATATATATATATACCACAAGGGAAAGAAACGATATTCTTGAGCATATACATAACCTGATTTGTATCCATATTCTTTCTCTGTAACAGGTTTTCTGATAATGTGGTAACACACGAAAGCGCTCATGACTCTCGTGTTTCCTTTTCCTTGTGGTGTTTTTGCATTTACGAAGTCACGTGTTTGTTGTGATTTTCTGCGTATATATGAGTTATGTTTATATGTTTATATCCCACTCAATTAATCGGTCAAGTCACGTTAGTCGAGTCATCTGGGAATTTTGAGTCCGCTCTCTGAATGGCTAACCAGGTCAAGGCTTGAACGTCACGCAGGTCTTTCTCAAGTGGGCTTCTGTGGTAACGTTGTCTGTGAGGTGTGAGTCAGAACTGTGCGTCCGTCCTGAGCGAGGGAGAGAGAGAGAGGCCCACCTTTCGATGACGGATGTGTAGATCCTCATCCCAAACTGGTCCATGAGCAGCTCGCGTCCCACTAGGTCCTCCAGGTGGCCCAGCAAGGTGGAGCCGCAGCCTCCATGACGCTGCATTTTCACTTCTGAAGGGGGAGGACGTGGCAGCCGTGGAGGAGGACGTGGGAGAAGACGCGAGGGAATAAGCATGTCAACCTGTGGTTCCATATTGATTTGTCTTTCAGTTCCGTGTGTTTCAGGCGGCGTTTCAGGAGCGAGTGAAGCTAAATCCGGACGTGAAATGGTATTCGTCGATTTGTCTTTACCCCTCGAGGGCTCTGAGACTTCACGAGGTTTATGTTGGGATGAGGGCTTAAAGGAGGAAAAATCCGCCGAGGGCATTACAGGAATGTGTAGTCTGGTGCCTCCTTTCTTAATGATAATGGTAGGGCGCTGTAATGAGGGGCGTTGACGATTGCTGGAAGATGGACGGTGGTTTAGGGTCGGTGGGTGGTGGAATAGTGGGCGGCGATGGACCAGTGGGCGGTCAATGTGCCTGTCTGAACTGTATTTGTTGAAAGGGTGTCGATGAGACGCCCCCGGATGCCTGTCGGTCGGGAACGTCTCCATCAGGTATGGTGGCAGAGTTGTGACAGTGCGACTAACACCCGTGTCGTATGTCATCACATGCTTTTTGTTATCAAACCGATCCTTGGCGTTCTTGTAACTTGTGTCTTCCTCTCCTGAGTCTTTGCTGAAGATGATGGATTCGACGGGGAACATCCCCGCGAAGCTGCTGGCCAGGGACTGTGGCACGAAGGGGCTGATGTTCGCATTCCTGGCTCCTTCGTTGTCCCCTCCGTCGCTATCCTGCTGCCCCTGGGACAGCTGACCCTGACCACCGCCTCGCAAGTTGGTGATCAGTCGGTAAAGGTTTGCTAATGACTCTGTCGATGAAGGAGCGCGTGTGGTCAAGGAGAGCTCTGTCGGATCTTCTGTGACATTCTCACTTTCCACTGCATGTGATGTACTCCCATTGCTGCCTGCAACATTATCACCATGACCATGTCGCCTGACGTCGGGTGTTGACATGTGGCTTCTGTAGTTGAAGGACTGAGGATAACTCGTAATTACCGACGCTGATGGCGGTGTGGTTGTCGTGAGGTTGTGAATCGTGTACAGGGGAATGCTGGATGTGGGTTCCTGATGCACATATGACTCTCTTCCTTTGCTGTCGGGTGTCATGTGTTTAAATGTGGTGTCCTCCCTGCGGCTGTGGGGGAAGGTTGGGTGGGAGATGGCGATAGTGGTGGTGACTGTGGCTGCGACAGTAGTCTGGGCGTCGGACTCAATAGTGATGCTTGTAGGCGCTGTGGTAGCAACTGTGGCGGATGGGGAGATTACGATCATGGACTCATTGAAGGTCCTGGTTGTAGGAGTAATGGCTTTGGTGGTGGCTGTTGTGGGTGCTATGATATTGGTGGTAGTGACTGTGGTAGGTGAGGTGGTGGTGACGACATGTGATGCTGGGAATGTTGACGTAGGACGTGTGAAGCCGACCAACGTCCAGAGTGACCCCAGCATCCCGCCCAGGGCAGTTGGCACCACGTGTGTTGAGGTTGGTATTGGTGATTGTGTTGGTGGTGTTGCGATTTGTATTGTTGGTGTCGTAGTCTGTGATTTTGGTGTTGTAGCTTTTGCTGATGTTTTTGTGAGTTGTGTTGTTCTTGTTCTTGTCGTAGGTTTTATTTCTGAGTCGGGAAAACTTGACTCGACTGTCGTCAAAGTTGGTGTTGCAGAGATCGTTGTTGTTGTGGGAGATGGATCCTGGGAGCTCCTTCCTTGGCTAAGAGCCTCCAACTCCACGACAAGGTCTGTCCTAACAGGTGGAGGCGGAGTACTGACAGACACCGAAGTTAAGGTTTCTTCGCTTGGTGGATTTAGAGTTTTTGTGACGGAGCCTCGGGTTGTTGACTGAGGCTGACCCAGGAACTTCCAGCGGCGGTACCAGTCGTTCCACAAGGATGATCTTCCCATGTGGACCGTTGTTTCACCTATTGGGGGTCTTTTGGGGGCGCCGTTCGCCTCTGAAGACTCGCTCCACATACGAGAGAGTGAGGATATAGAGCCTGTTGGTGATATGGTTGGTACTCTTACCCACATGGCTGACTCAGTGGGCAGGTGTGTTGTCTGGCTCTCCTCCTGAGACTTCGGCATCGTAGAGCTGACAACGAGGGAGCTTCCGTTGGCTGCCACAAGAGCTGCAGTTGGCCGAGACTCGCTGCCAATAACGTCAGCAATATGTGTTGAAGGACCAGCAACTGTTGTAGACTCGGGTGCCGGTGACTCTTTCTTCAGCCGATCGTTGTCATCCCCCACCATGTTTGTATCAACAAGGGTGATATCCTCTGCAGCAGCTGGATGAGAAGGATCATCATTATTTTTTGTTGGAACTCGATCAACACCGACGGTGGTAGTGTTGACAGTGATGTGAGGGGCCGTGTAGCCGGCCTCTCGCGTCTCCCAGGGTGTACTGGTATATGATGCACTCACAGTGGGTGACGTGGTAACGAGCTTTTGTTCTAAGTGTGCGCCCTCTGGGGGCGTCGTGTCCTGGCGTGTGGACTGTGTGGTAACGGTGGGCGTTGCAGCCGACGGCGTCCTATTCAAAGTCAGGAATTGGACATTGTTCGCGAGGAGTGACGGCGGGGACGTGACCAGAGCCGGACTTGCAGCGGTCGAGTTTAGTCCTTGAGTTGGCGTTACATCGTGGGTGGCCGGGGTGTTTAAGGGTACAGAAGCGGGTGTGGACTCTCGACATGGATTAACTGTACCTGAAAATACGGTGGAATAGAAACCTAAAAGTGAGGACAGGACGCTATCGTCCCCACAGTCTGGTTTTTGTGTTGATGTACCGTACAGACTAATAGAAACAGCATGACTGAACGATGGTAAAGAGACGCTGTCGTTCCCATACAGGGAACGTGGCGCTTCTGGTGACGTGTGAGGCGAGGACCTGGTGACGGCTTCCAAGATTAAAGACGGTGTTCGCCCCGGGGAAGACAGTGTTGTGCGCTCTCCCCTGGGGTACTTGGACGTGTCCTCTTGATATTCTGCAGCAGAGTTTCCATCGCTGGAGAACCCAGTCATGGGCCAGTAATGAATATGCTCATATGCTGAAGGAGAACCCTCAGCATCATCTTGAGACTGATTGAATCCCCGTTGAGGAGAATTCTTAAACATTATCATCGAATCGTCGAATTCCTGGAGACCGTGACTCTTGCTGGTGCTCAGGTTGGACTGTACACCTGAGCGCTCGAGGCCAGCAGCTTGAGGAGGGTCGGGCCTGGCGCCCTGACCGTACACCACAGTGGGAGACTCGGTCGTGGCAGCCGTGGATTCATTCGACTGCGCCGGTGTTGAGGAAGACATGGATGGTGTCTGGAGAGTGTGTGGGTTTTGCTTCATCACCTGCTTCACGTTAAACTCCGACCCACTGGCTCTTTCATCCATCTGCCCCTCGACTAAAGAATCAGGCGCCTCCTGTTCTGGGTGTAGCGTCTCAGAATTTTTGTCATATTTCCGAGAGCTTTCTTCTGGGTATGGATTTTGTTGCTCAGGATGTACTTCTAGTTGTTCAGGCCGTAAACCAGAAACTGTTTGAGTTGGATTTACTTGTTCAGGACGCTTGTTCGGTTGTTCAGGCACTGGGGTTTTCCCATGAAGTATGTCATTCCATTGTTCATTGCCTATAGTTGTTTTTTGAAGTAATGACGTGTTAAGTTCAGTTTGTTGTTCAGAACTTTCAGGTTGAAGACTGAACTTTGACTCTCTTGGTTTCATAGTTGATTGTTCTGATTTCATAACTGGATGTTCTGACCACCTAAATGCTTGCAGATGTCTTTTATATGCTTGTTCGGACCATGCAAATGGTCGCAAGGCTCTAACTATAGTTTGTTCATGCCGTATACGTGATTGTTCAGGTTCTCTAGTTAGTTGTTTGTGGGACTTAGATATTTGTTCAGGTGTCACGGTCGTTTGTTCAGGAAACACATATGGTAGTTCAGCTGTCAAGATTGATTGTTCAGTTGTCTTATGTGGTCGCTCTAGAGACCAAGATGATCGATCAGGCACCACTTGTTCAGGCTTTCTGAAAGGCTCCTCAGGCCCCATAAGTGGTTGTTCATTAGACTTCGGTAGTCGTTGAGATCTGTTTATAGATTGTTTATTATTGATTGTTGGTTTTGCAGTTGAGTGTTCTGCCAATAGAATTTGTTGTCTCAGCCACTTTTGTGACTGTTCATATGTCACAGTCTGTTCTTCATGCGGTACAACAGGCTGATTTGGCCTCTTCAGCGATTGTTCCGGTTGTAGAGGCATTTGCTGTCTATTCATCTTCGCTGTTTGCATTAGATTCGAAGTTGATTGCTCAGGAATATTTGTGGTTGACTGTTCATTTCTCATCTGATGCTGTTTTGGGTCATCAATCGGGGTTTTATATTGTTCAACCAGTTGTTCAAGTATGACAGCAAACTGTTCAGAAGTTAGATCTAATCGTTCAGGTACAGGAGTAAAGGCATGTGACTTGGGTTTTGTCTCAACATACTCCGATGTTAGGAGGTGTTCAAAGCCTTTGAATATGTGCATCGTTTCATCAGTTGATCGCTCAAGACGATCGTCCCACACCGATGTTTTATACCGGGATTGTTCCATCACCCCGTCTGGTGCACTGGCAACAGGTGTTTGTTCAGACTCAATATCCAGGGACGTTACGCGTTCTTCAGATGGAAAAAAGAACATTATCCCGGATGGATGTTCTATCCTGGCGTGCTGACCTGGATCACTGGCGACCTGAGCCCGCTGTCCAGCACCTGATGGTGCAGGAAGCGGGTCAGGGGTCACGTCCGCAGCTGGTGGCGGCGCCCCCGTGTTGGCCCGGACAGATATTACTGGAACTCGCGTCACGTAGACTGGTGGAGCTGGACGAAACCGAGTCAGGGTTCCAGGCGCAGAGTTCTCCCTCTCCAGCCAAGAGGAAGGTGATCCAGGCGCTGCGTCATGCGTGTGGTCAGCTGTTGCTTGCGTGACTTCCTCTGTGTAAAGTGAGCTAGGATGAGGATAGACTGGCGCTGCTGGTCCCCTGGTGACGGGGTCACGTGCTGTTGATGTGGCTAAACTATGAACGGTGTGGATGTCCTTCTTAGCCACACCAGCACGTGGTACGTGACTCACGTGGCCATCGTATGAACTTCGCACTTCCGGGACAACATCGTCCTGTTTGCCAGTGTGCCCAGCCTGAGGGTCGTCACTCTCAGTCTGCTTCATGCTACCGCTAGAGTTGGACGGGTCAGTCCATGGGTTACCGTGGGGGTGAGGTAACGGCCTTGCTTTTGTCTGTGAGGACTGATATCCGTCTTGAGCTGGACCGCCTGTTTGAGTCGAGTGTTCCACCCAACTCCAGGTGAACAATCCAAGGTGGTCCGTCGTAGACCCGCAGGGTTCTTTTCCTCTGTCGTCCCTGGAGACCCGCGTGGCCTCCTGAAGCACAGAATGCACAGCCAAAGGTGCAGTGTGATCCACCTCCTTCTTAACGATGGAAGAACTTACCTGGGTTGCTCTGGGACCTTCCTGGCCTGCCATAGTGCCGTTGGTGGCGTCCTTCCCCGGGCAACCTTCCGACGC
The DNA here is from genome assembly GCA_038088735.1 of Panulirus argus. Taxonomy (NCBI): domain Eukaryota; kingdom Metazoa; phylum Arthropoda; class Malacostraca; order Decapoda; family Palinuridae; genus Panulirus; species Panulirus argus. The sequence goes on from JAYMFT010352229.1 coordinate 20,213, forward strand.
GCCACAGAGCGACCTGCCCTCACCGACATCGGGACTGCTCCTGCTCGGCCTCTGGTGCGGGTCGTATGGAGTGTTGGAAGAGGGGGTGGTGGTGGGTGGGACGGAGAGGCCTGGGGGCGCGACCCTGGCTGGAGCCCCGCCCACCACACTCAGCCACAATCCAACACTCACAACCGTTATCTTCATCATCGTCACTGGAAACAATTACCTGAATCTACGCAGGTTATTCTTCCTTAAAGCAAATAATTGAATTATGTTTTCCTCCAACAGCTGTTACCTACGCTCTGTTATAAGTCCAGCGTCACACTTACTCCAGGTCATGATTACCTTGACCCGTCACTCAGGACTTGTGTGTCTAACCGTGGGTCATGCTGCCCAGGCTACGTGTATCCTCTCCACGACCACAGTTCGCGTTACACCACACCTCACAATATTCTTGAGAAGATGATCTAATCCCAAGGTTAACAAGACTTGCACTTTTAACACATGTTTATGACCACATCATCAGTATCTAACCTCGCTCGCATCTGGCAGCGCCAGTTGGATCAGACCGTCACATTATACATTCTCTCCACCAGCCAGTCACCTGACCCACTTGTAATACAGTGCACTCATAACGAGGTTTACCGATGTTTGTTGTGGCATCTGAATCATGACGGTGAAGGAGCGTTACACCGGTCGCTTCAACAGCCGTGTCCCGCCGCCGTCCGCCCTCTACAGGCTGGGTACACCACAGCTGGCCTTAGGCACACACCAAACTAGAATCTAGACGGGAACTGAGGCTTCCAGGAAGGATCATCTTGGCCATATTCCCAAAAGTCACGTCCTACACCTGTGCTAACCATATGATGTGTACAGTTGTCGCAAGCACGACGATCCTGACATGTGGCAGGTGGTCCAGGAGCCACACTGGGTTCTCTGACGATTGTAAGATTGCAGTAGCGGTTACCACCTGTGATGCAGGTGTACTGTTGATTATGTTAATGGCCGCCTACCGCTCACTGTACCCAAAATTACCACAGAACCTGCAGGTGAGCTCACTAGTGATGGGGAAATCTCGTGTGAAATATGGTAGACGAAAAGTCGGGAATGAGGCAGTTGTTGGAGGGTGTTGGTGGTGCAGGTGAGGGAGGTGAGGCAGGCCCGGGGAGCCACGAGGAACTGACGCCGGGAGCACGGCGGAAGCTGGTAGGAGGCAGACGCCACCCGCTGCTTCCTCCATGGGAAGCTGGACCGGCGGGTTGCGTGCGGACCTTAACGAACGCCTCGCTGTTGTGTGTTCTACAGCTGGTCTTTGTGATCAACATCACAGATGTTAGGAAACACCTGCAGAAAACCCCAGCTCGAACATTGATATCTACAGCTGCATACGAATCAGCTGCGACCTCTCTCTCGAGCTTCGGTGAAGCTGTAAAAACAACATCGAACCATCACCAGCCAGACGTACGTAATATTTTGATCCGGTTACACAAACATCATGATCGGTAACGAGGCAGTAAAGTGAGGCAGCAGGAAGAGAAGAGGAAGCAGCAGGAAAAGAAGCGGATACAGCAGGAAAGGAAGTGGAAGCAGCGCGAAATTATACAGATACTGATGGTCTCTGGCGGGTGCCTGTCACCTCCGCTGCACGATCCTCACATCTTGTGAAGGGGGACTTCCGCCTCACTCACCTCTCCAACCGTCCCTTCCGGTCACTGTCTTGTGTTGGAGTGTGTGTGTGTGTAAAGAATATACAAATATAAATATGTTCATATATGATATTTCGATAATCTGTCAAATTATGAAATAAAGAATGTTTTCTGCGTTTGATCATAATGTACATTATCTCTCCTACTTCCGCGGAGTGATACAAGTCTGCAGAGCATGTGTACCATCACTGGGGTATCAGTTCTTGTTGGTAACATTGTCACTGGTGACTGGCCGGATTGTGATTGTGTCAACACACACACACACACACATACGCACAGGAAGAAGGAGGCTTTTGATGGATGTTAAATGATTTTAGTGCAATAGAACGAAGGACACATATCAGGGTAACCTTTTCGAAATGAGTTGGAATGCGTGACTGGGGCCTTCAACATATAAAAAAACGAATTCGTAAAGACAACTTGTTTACACAGTGTAAATAATTACATCGCTGAGTTTATTAGTGTGTAAAGCAAGCGTCTAAAGACCCAGAGCCGTGAACAGTCTACCTACAGTCGGGAAAATCGCTGAAATCTGAATTTTTTACAAGGAGTCACAGGATTAATAGAAAACTGATATCATGAAATATTTTATTATATCATTTGTCATACAGCTTGTTCTTCTCATTATCGTAAATAGTCTGATTTCTGACTTTAAAGAAAGACAATAAACAATATGTGTCGCCCGATTATAATTTCTAGTGCAGTATTATCATTGTTTATCTTCGTATGAACAATCAACAACATAAGGAAAGTTATTAATCTGTATGCAGATAGGAGGAAAGGGAAGGCAGGGTCAGATATAGCAACCTCCTCGAGGAAGGAACGTTACGTGGTCATGGATGCTCTTATGGGACCTGCAGCATCAGCAGGAAAATCTGAATGAAATGTTCGACTTGCGATCCAGGAAATGTGAACAAGAAATATGACAATGTGTCTGGTCAACGTAGAGCAGGGAATAATGACCTCTAGCTAGACCACGGAATACTCGGCAAACTGCTGCGTCACATGATTATTGTGTGGCCATCGGCAACTCAAGGGTGTG